>CAJQUW010007520.1:7500-82817 GCA_907163375.1 Prostheceraeus crozeri
CATGTAGCAAGAGGCAATCTTTTGTTTACCCACATTATGGTCACGTAATAACGGGTGATCTGGATATTGTCGATGATAAAGACTTACGTCAACTCTTCAGTTTTGGTACCAAACACAGAATCCCCAAAAGCCTTAGTTGGAGTGCCATAACAACTCAAATCAGTAATTCATTAGATGAGCATATTACAAAAATAAGTAAGAAAGAGAAGCTCGAGGCTACTCTATTCCCAGCGTGGAAATCAAGAATCATGGCACTGATTAAAGATCGAATATATCTTGCCAAGAAATCTCTCATCGAATCTCGAATAGATTTCGAGCACACACTAACCGACACAAGATAAATGTCAAAATGGGGAAAACTCTGAAAGAATTGCAGAATGACGTCATAATTGCGCCAGTTGATAAAGCATCCAATAATTATGCCTTCATTTGCAAAAAGTTTTATCTCCAAATTCTCTTAGCCGAGTTGGGAATTGATATTTCCACGTCGAACATATCAGGTAATGATACCTATGGTCCAGAGCAAATTTTAGCGCAGAATGTAACTGAGCAACACACAACAATTATGAAAAGCGAGTTTAAACTATCTGTCTGTGAAAAAGACAGAAAATTACCAAAATTTGGATTCCAAAATTTCACAAAACTCCATGCAAATTTAGATTCATAGCAGGAGCACGACAATACACATCGAAAAAGCTTCCCATCAAAGTAAATTCAGCCTTAAGTATTTTGCGTGACAATTTTCAGAGATATTGTATGGCAATTAAGAGAAACAGCGGTTTCGATTGTTTCTGGAGTATAAAGTTCACACAAGAATTTCTACACAGATTAAATTCGACACAAGTTCATTCATTGCAAGTTTTCGATTTTTCAACCTTAAATACGAATCTTGATCAAAAATTCAATTTTTTGAAGATCACATATTCGCTATTATGGATTTGGTGTTTAATTCCTCAAATGGAATTTATTTGCATTGGATATGATAAGTCCTTTTTGCTCAATGAAAAAATATAATGGTTATCACTGTTTTGATAAACAGAAGTTAAAAGAAGCCATACATTTCCTATTATCACAGACCTACGTCACATTCGGTAATTTAGTTTTCAGGCAGATTAAAGGCATTCCAATGGGAGAAAATTCTAGTCCACTCCTAGCTGACCCATTCCTCTTACACTGCGAATATGTTTTTATGCAAAATTTGATAAAAACTAAGAAATATCATTTAGCACGATTGTAATCACCTACATCAAGATACATAGACGATATCTGTGTTGTCAATTATAAACACTTTAATTCGTTGATTCAAAGAATTTATCCACCTGACTTGTTGGCAGAGAGAAATGGAGATAACAATAAAGAGGTAGTTTACCTTGATGTGAAAATACAAATCTCACAGAACAGCTTGAGAACTTCAGTATATCACAAGGTAGATGACTTCTCTTTCTCTGTGGTGCAACTGACTTTTCCGGAGAGCATGATCCCATTACAGATTGTCCTTCATGTTTTCGCGTCGCAAGTAGTCAGATATTGTAGAATATGCTCGAAGTTACAAGACACTGTACACAAAAATAACAAGACACTAAATATAATGAAATCTAGAGGTTATTCTCAGCATGACTTGATGAGCTACACAGAAAAGGCTCTCACAAGACATAATGAATCGCTTCACAATTATGGTCTTTTCTCGGCTCGACAATTCACTTCACTCTGTGAATTTCAATTAGGCACGTGACCAACAAACGACTCACATTTTCCTTAATGCCTTGCTGCATAGGTGAATAAACGACTAACAATAACTTGTAGCCATCATATGGGGGGTGGTGAAGAGTGAATACAGAGCGCTTAGCGTGGCTTACGGAAGATGAGAGAGCTCCCATTGTTAAGTCTTGATGTATGAGGCGAAGTTTGTGTAAAGGCGGATTACATGTTTATCACACAGCGATTACATGTTTATGGGATTCGAGGATGAACAGGATCTGTTTACTTGTGGGAATCGAAAAGGCAAAGATTGATGTACAGGATTTGTTTACATGTGCGGATCACAAAAAGGCATACTGTATTTATTGATGGGATGAATTTTATGACAGGATCAGTTTGCATGTGGGAAACGTAACAATTGAATAATGTCTGATTGATCTTTGTGACATATCTTTCAAGACAAACCTATTCAGTATTTTGTCAGCCACTATGTGTGGGACCCCGCTCGTCTGGGTTTGAACAGTTTGAGTGTTCAGGTTAGGGGTCGAAACACAACTAGACGAGTACCTGCTGATGACTGACGGACTGCAGTATTATGTTTTATATCCCTTAATCGGTAGCTGAAGTAGTGATCGATGTATTGTAATTCAAATGAAGAAATGTGGAATTACATGAAGTACTATAGACGGATGAAGAAACTGGCGATAACAAATTCAAGTGAAGAAATAGTATTTTCCATGTGTAGTCTTAGGTATAGTGTGTATAGTTTCATTGCTTTCGGCGTAGTAGAATGTCACTGTAGTTCTGTTGTTTACCTACATTATCAACTTTCCACTTATCCACTCTTACCATTGCTTTGTGTAGTGTCAGATATAGTTCACTTGTAATCGGTGTAGTAGCATCGTTGTATTTCCATCTTTTACCTCCACTTTTCCAATTTTTATTCATCGGTTTCCTGTTGTTTTATGATATCCATTTTTAATTTCCATAACCTATGGTGACCATTGTCCTATTCTATTTCCACTATCAGCATCTGTAGTTCGTACAGTATATTAGACTTCTGTTTTGAATCTATGGTATTAGTATATTAACAGCAAGGATGAGTAGTATTACAAGTCTTAAGATTTCCATTTTTACCAGATATTGGGCCAAAGCTGATCAATTTTAATTCGTTGCCACGAGAAAGCTACATTGAGTTCTTTTAAGAACTGATTAATCCAATGGTTACACTAGCATTGCCCTTGTACACTTACGGATTGGAGAACGCCATCAGTCCTCATTAGGACTACTTTAACTAATAATTTAAATTAGTAAGCATTATATTCTATCATAAATGGCTACTGGGATGACTTTCATCATCGTATGAGAGTTACTACTGCTTCTGTCCCAGATGATCATACTAAGATAACTGACACAGAACAGATAGCCAACTTCGAAAGTCTTTCCATCGCGTCAGATCGCCTGTCAAGATCATACTGCGTGTTTGGAAAATAGAGCTACAAGAGTGACAATACTTGGCATATCAAGCCATTCTGCGTGAGGATTCAGTAAACGTATTAGAAATAGGGAGCGATTCTTGATGTCAGATCATTAGGAATTTTCTATAGTAGTGAAGCCTTCAAAGATAATAGCCGAAGAGATTTCATTTTACTATATTCTTTATTAAGTTACCAAACATGTTTCAGTCATCAGACATGACCATCTTCAGTGCCAAATTAACAGTGAACTTATTGGCAAAGTCTCAAATTTAAAACTTAAATTCTAGCTATATACAAATTACTTAATAGAAATATTGTATAACCTAGTTTTCTAACAACCATAAAGATGACAATTAAAAAGAAAAATGATAACTAAATAACTATGAGCATGAATGCAGATGGTAAACATTGAAAAGATGTAAAAATTCTGATGTCGTGTGATCGTTTGGAAGTTACCCTACAAAGCAAACACATTCAAGGAAGTAAACAAAAAAACTCACCAGATCAACAAAGTGCTAGAGAAGTCAAAAATAAAAACTGCATACAACACATGGAAAATACAAAATATTTTTAGAAACAAAGATCCCATCAAATTCGAAGAGTCCTCCTCTCTTGTCTACTTGTGTAATTGTGAACACTCCTCTCAGTGCTGCATCGGAGAAACTCGGAGACATTTGCAGAATTGGATGGATGAACACATAAAGGCAATTCACTATCTGAAATATACAATGCACATACATCCTCCAGCAGCCCGAAATTTCAAAGTCATGATGAAAGTAAACTACCCAAAAACAGCAGAGACTTTGATAATCAAGGGATGCAATGGACCATTAATGAACAATCACACGACATCAGAATTTTTACATCTTTTTAATGTTTATCATCTGCATTCATGCTCATAGTTATTCAGTTATCATTTTTCTCTTTAATTGTCATCTTTATGGTTGCTGGAAAACTAGGTTATCCAATATTTCTATTGAGTAATTTGTATATAGCTAGAATTTAAGTTTTAAATTTGAGACTTTGCCAATAAGTTCACTGTTAATTTGGCACTGAAGATGGTCATGTCTGATGACTGAAACATGTTGGGTAACTTAAAAAAGAATACAATATAGTGAAGCCTTATTTGACACTTTTACGTCCAGTGAATTCAATCTCAAGGTCTCGAATCTCGAGAAATCGAGCATTTTATGTGTTCGAGATCTCGAGATTACAGCACTGAGATTTCGTATTTATGAAGCTTGCATCATGAAGCTTGTTTTCATGAACTTAGAACGTTGCCTACATGAATTACTTTTTGATCTTTTCACATTTCCACACAATCGAACTTTGCATTTGCACAACTTGTTAGGCTTGGTGAAAAACAAAATTGTTCACATCTACATATAATGTGAGCTTACTTGTACAAGCACTCAGCATACCCTGAACGAGTTTACATGCTCATTATTCATGTAGACTAGATGATATATATCTAAATAAGGGTTTCGCCTAACTGCTTTGACTACGTTGTAGGGGCTGGGTGGGAGAGGACAATGAGAGATCACGCAGAGCTATTCTACCTATGATATTGCCAGTGGCGTCGCGTGCTCCCAGACCATAGGCCTTCGCTCCATAGAGGATTTCTATATTTCTGCTGCAGACAGCAAGAACTGCATAAAATAATTAATTTGACGCTATCTTAATTTCAGTGAATTTTCAAACACTTGTACAAGTACATGAACATTCAAGTCATACTGGCATCCATGACTACAGAATGAAATGAAATGTGAGAAATAGTTGCTGATATTTAAATGAAAGGTACACTGAAGTCCATAGACTACCCAATGTAGACTATTCTGCACATGAATTGTGATTTGTGATTCACTATGAGTCCTATGTGACGACCTCTTTTTCTGAACAGCCTCCTAAGCATGCAATCTTAAGCTGACTGTTCGTCAACGCGACTCTTGTCTTCCCAA
This sequence comes from Prostheceraeus crozeri, assembly GCA_907163375.1. Lineage (NCBI taxonomy): Eukaryota > Metazoa > Platyhelminthes > Polycladida > Euryleptidae > Prostheceraeus > Prostheceraeus crozeri. The sequence continues at coordinate 12,635 of CAJQUW010007520.1, forward strand.
GATTTTAAACGTCGAATGACAATGAAAATGTGATGTCGATTTCTCACGTGACGCTTGATCGCCTCGGTGAGATTAGAGAACATTCACTCTCGAGGAAGCTCTCGCCAACGCAAGACTCTGATGTACGTATTTATTATAGTCTGTCAATAACTTACATATTTCAAATTTAGGGCTGCTAAAATGCTTTTTGTGCTCCTCCTCATATTCTATCCCTTGAGAGTGGTGTAGTTTTTATTTCAATGCCATGATTTTCGTGTACGATGGTTGGAGTTTTTTGCATAATCCCTCGGACGACTGGCCGATGTAGAAAATAACCACTGTTGAAATCGCCGCCTTAAACATAATATCACCAATATGCCTTGAATCATTATCTCTGACTGAATCGCACATCAAATTATGGAAACTTCGCCACTTTATCTTACAGCGGCTTCTAACCTTCCGATCCGACATTCAGCCATTGCATTGGTGAACGCAGACACGACGATTCAACGCGTCATCATCTTCTTCAAAATTTGGCGAAGCTACGAATAGGGAAAATTTGCGCCTCTCTCTATCTGAATCTCTGAATTTATAAATAGATCCCTTCTTACATTGCTGCAATTTATTTGCTTCTGTGCTTCTACCGGAAGAGGACAACTCTAATTATCGATGTGCACACTCTCCACATATCACACAAACACAGATCTACAGATCACAGATCCCCAGCGCATTGTGTGATTGCTTGAAGATCCTCGCAGTGAACAGCTGAGCGCTGGCGCTCGGAATGTATTTGAGAGTAGTGACTTGAAACTGTAAAGTGTATGTAAAGTTGTAAACGTAAAGATGCTCTCAAAAGCAAAAAAAACTGAAACTATTTGAACCTTTTTTATGAACGTAAATAATTATTTCTGGGTATGCGGCGAAGGCCTCGCAGGCACGGAGACGACACCACTGGACATTGCATTTGTCAAGAATATTGTATTTTAATTTTTTCCTCACCTTCTGATAGATCTTGCTGAATATTTGAAACTTAACGGAATTAAAGGAATTACTTTTTTGTTGTTGTGATGATAAACTTTATTCCAATGACATGCACAGATATTTCAATGTTGCCACAGTAAAATTTAATTGCGCAAAAGATCAGGACATATGTAGCGATCTGTAATGTCGAACAATAAAATAGAGCAGTCAGTTGTCATAATAGGAAGGTTGTAGCACTTTCACTTGAGATAATGATGTACAAATTGGGGAAACATTACTCTTATCACATTTACATAGTCTAAATAAAGATCGTTTATACCGCAATTATAAATTAAGACAATTCCGAAATTAGATCGCCCAGTGTCAGCACCCGACTTCAGTCCTTATCATGTAGCCTATGGGAAGAGTGGGACACATTGAACCACCAGCCGCATCCGACAAACTATTGATAGTGGAGAGACTTAATACTTTATGATTTAGTTCATTATATCAAGTAAAAGTGATACCTCTGATGAATATTGATGCCTCTACATTAATTAATTGATTTGGTATGATAGTGGAGTCAAATAATTAGCGCACTGACACCCTCTAATTTGCAAAGCATCGTCACCACTCACTATCGTGGGTGAGAGTGGGTGGGGCTCATTGAACCGCCAACCGCATCTGCGACACCATTTAATGGAAACTTTATACTTTATGACATGGTTTACTTCATCGAGTGTATGTATGTGATAATCTCAACTATTTAAAACATAATTATGTTCTCCATCAATGTTTTCAATGTTTTCAATGTTTTCTTCAGAATCTTCAAAATTTCAATGAAAATGCATAACAAGCATTCTTTATCAGTTTCATCAATTTTCAGTTGAAAATATTTAAATACAGACTTATTTGCATGCGAGCACGTTTTTGAAAGGTTAGTGATGTGGGACGGTTTAACATACGGTTTAACATACGGTTTAACATAACGGTTTTTTATACGATTTAACATATTTTTTATAAATCTTGTTAAACTATGAATTTGTGCATGTTGTATAATGCTGTATATTACAGTTATTTCCATTTTTACACATGTTGTTATTGTTATATTGTTATATATGTTATTTAGAACAACAATCGAAGATCCGTCCTAGGGAAAGATATTCATTTTTTCCTTCCTCTTCAAATTTTGAATCGATAGTTCTAGCACAAAGATAAGCGTGTAGATAACCATCATCGGATCTAGAATGCAAAAATGTGCTACAACGTTGGTTTCGCTTAACTGTGCATGTCGGTTGGTCTGTCATCCAATAAATCTTGCAATTTCGATATTCCCAGAAGCATATGGAAGTAGTAAAATGTTACTCCTCTAACAATTAATTGATTCAGTGAATTTTTAGGTTCGACTATTCCTGTGCCTACGCTTGTTAAGTTCATCTGCCCCCACAGAGAGAGAGAGACGGACGGTTGACTGCCCTCCCTCGTGCCACTCGCGTTGTGGTCGGCAAAAAGAAAAAAGAGTTCGAAGAGACCCGGATTTCGCGGTCTTTGTCAATCCATGATACTTTATTGAGACTGGGGATTCCGCTAGTTAATCCGTGGCAAATTTGAGAAATACTTAGAAATTTTTGCAGTAAAATTTACAAAAATGCAATAAAATTTATAAATATTTTTACAATAGATTCAATGACTTTTGCTCATATTACACTATTCCAGTCGCTAGGTGTCGTTGCATTGTTGGTCTACACTGTAAACTGTTCGTTACCAAAGCTACTTAAAAAAACGATGTGCAGAACGAGACTGACAAATGTACGAAAGCGGATAATTGAGTAGGAAAGCCAGTCGCTTTCGTAGCGCATGAACACGAACAGTAGTGCTTTCGGACATTTTGTTATTCTCGTATTGTACATCGATTTCGCATTCAAAATCAGTCAGTTTTCGTGCTCTACATGTACAGTTTATAGTGTTCTTTACCAATATTCATGACTATTCTCTTTAGATATACAATAAAATCACCATTACGGCAAGAATTTGCAGCTGCACAAATTTCACTTATCGGATTCTTTTTAAGATATAACGACGTTGACTTAGATCGGTACCTGATCGAGTAGCTGAAACATTAACCATTAACTTAAACATTAAATTAAGTATTAAGAGGCAATAAACCTAGCACAGGATTCGATTTGACTAAAAGAAAACAGTATGATTATTTCCTGAGATCTCTCTTGACCTCATCTTAACTGTCGAAAATGAGGTGATGCATTAATCTGATAGGCATCAATAAAGCTCTGCAAAAAGCAAAATTCATCTAGCTATATTTAGCAAGCTATTCTGTTATCGAGGTTGTTTGCTCGATTCTGTTGGTTTAGCGATTAAATTTTCTGAAATTGCATACACTTAGAAGACTGTGACAGTGCAGTGCAGATCTACTTGCCCAGGATAACTAATTGCTTTCTGTCAGAAAACCTGCTAATTGCGTTTATCGAACTTTCTCAGCAGAACAAACTAAATCACTGAACACATAATATATTGAAGTAAATTTATATCCTTTCAGTCACCTTTGTGAGCTAAACGCATCCTTCATTATTGCACTAAATTCAAAATTTTATTACATTATATTGCAATGTTCATCATTTACATCACAGTGCTTTTATCTTTCTATTATAGACATGTCCTTTTTATCCAACGTACATTCCCGAAGTCTTCAGCTTTACATTTCATATCCTACCATCTCACGATTTGAACTGTTCAATCATTCAATCATTGCAATTGTTTTTAAAAGCACTACTCGATTGAATATTGTTATCGAAGTTTGTCATAGTTTAGAAAAAGGTAGACATTTACCTCTACAATATTATTTAGTAAAATATGGAGTTTTTGTACTCATTCAAGATCTTGGATAAAATCTGGAAATACCATATGCGTTATTTCAATGGCAGAATAATCAATAAATTATCGTTCAAGAATTACGTAATCGCATAAAGGGGTGGAGAAATGACTGTCGAATGGTTGAGGGCGATACGAGGGGAGGGTGTTTGAGGCAGCGTGCGATTACATAATCGTTGAGAGAACAAAAGACTATTTGTTCGTTGTTAATTTTCTCTTAACAATAGTCTGATATGCTAGTAATCTGATCCCCAGATACTTTTGTACATTAACCAGACTTTTAGTGAAATCTAGACTTCATTAATAGTGAAATTTTAGAAACACATGTTTTAATTTTAGAACATGTGTTTTAATTTGTGAAGACAGAGAATTCATTATTGATCAAACAAAGGTTACAAAACTGTTGCAATCTAATGCACGTCGACATTTCCAATTCTCGATGGATTAACTTTCATCTTAGAAGCAATTCTTCAAAACTAATTTATTACGACAGTCAAATAATCCAATGCTTCGGTTATCAATAGTAGCCATTCTCATCTAAACAACAAATGTTTGATTGAAATACACATGTAAAAGCATGACATTCAACAATAACCTGCATGATATACCGGTACGTACGTATATGCAAGCATAAAACATAGAAAAATGATGTATTATGTTAAACAAATTGACCAACATGTATGTATGCATACTGTGAAATCTTGCAAATATTTTTGAAAATGATTTCTCATCATTTTTTAGAAAATACAGAATCACCGGAATAACTTTTCCATTAATGCAAGCTGTGATTATTTCGCCGAAATCCTCGATGGAGATTCTGAATCAATTTCTTCACACTGTTGTGGAGCGGATGGTAGAATCGATGTTGAACTGACACCTCATGAAGTCCATAGAGAACTTCCAAATCTGAAAAACAAGAGCCCTGGTCCAGACGGTGTTCCCACATGGGTATTCAGAAAGTATGTGGATATTTTGTGTGATCCAGTTTGTCACCTTTTCAACAGAAGTTTCCAGGAATGTGTAGTCCCTTAGCAAATCTGTCTCCACTTCCAAAATGGAGGACAATGAGAATGAGAAAAAAAGCAAGATTTTGGGTATCACTACGAAGCAGAACAGCAGAGCGCAGACCGTTCTCAATGACAATATTGTCGCAATTCAAGAGGTTGATAGTATGTATGCATCTTCTTGGAGCAACCTCCTCAGCCGATATGAAGTGGTCCAAGCATTTTGACAACATAGTAAAGAATTCATCATCCAGAATCTTCATCATCAGATATTTACGTAAAGCCGGATGTCCAACACATCTCATGAAGAAGGCCTACTTCTCTTTAATACGATTATCCCTTCTCTACGTATACCCGTGCTTTTGTAATGCGCCATAGTTTTGAACGAGAAGATTGCTCCTGACGAAAGGCGTGTTGCACGTATTTTTGGACGCAAATTTCAAATCTCACCGTCCATCGTCGAGGCTGTAGACTCTATGTAACAAAACCTCACGTCATCCATTTTGGCATCTCCCAATCATCCCCTCCGTTATCTTTTTGCCAGAAACCACTCCCATAATGCAATGAACACATCTCTTCGCCCGCAGGTTGCACGCACCAAGCGTTTTAGTACTTCCTTTATTAGATATGCTGCCTATACATAACTTTCATTATATAGGTCATCACATAAAAAATTGCGTTTTTTATATGGTTCATTTAATTGGATTCTATGATATTATTCTTTATCATTTTATTCTTTTGTAAACAAGTTTGTGTCATATCTGTAAACCGTTCATTGTCTCTACTATATTGCATGGATATCTATATAGTAAGGGGATGAGACACTCTACTCAAAATCAATTTAGCTCTATACCAACTCGGTGTTACTTGAATCAAAGAACTTTGTAAGTTACAATACGGCAACGGCAATAATACAGTTCAGATGTTGAACTGCAATAAGCCTAAGTCAAATTCATTTCATTTTGAAGTGAAAACAATTTATCGTGTAGAAGACGACTGCTTCGTATCAGTAAAGAAATCAGCCATAGCTATAACTTATTGATTTTCCCACGAGTCAAAAAATCGACGTTTGAATGTGCACATGGATTTCTTTTTCATTTGCGACTATTCTCATCTACGGCGTGTTCGGAATCCTTACTATACAGATATCCATGTATATTGTCTCTGGTTTGTTCCATGTTTGTTCCATCATCGCCACTTTTCACATGAATCATAGATATCTTAAACACAATCATCATTATCTTTAACATGGATTCACTTTGAAATCAATTTTAATTTTGATTCCGAAAACCAGCATTCATTTTGACTGCCGCAATGGAGATCAACAGTCGTGACACACAGAATTAGATTGTTTAATCGTATCACTTTGCTAGAAGTGCAAACTGATTCAAACAGATGGCACATGCAAGAACTAAAAAGGGCAAAAAAAAAATTTTTTTTATACCTTACAGAGAATAAAAATAAATAGCGTCGCGTCGCGGATTGCTGCTCTCCTCTTCCAAAATGCTCCGATCGCCACGACTCCTTCCGAAGAGAAGAAGAATTCATTGCGCCAAAAAGTTTTCTCGAGTGTGTGGGTCTCCGATCATTTCAAAAAAAAAAAAGCAGCGCACGAAAAAAACGTTCACAAAAAAAAACTTCTAGAACGACATCGACTGTGTCTCTTTGCTGTGTGATCCGGTTGATAACAGTCACTGAAACTTTGCACAATTTGGCGTGTTTAATGTTGAACTGGCTGCTCATTGTTCAATTGCTATGGTATTATGTCAGCAGTTTGTGCCATTTCATTTACGCTACATGTTCCAATGTTTCCCTTCTAGTCAAACGGAAGAAGAGACGACCAGTCTAATTCTGTGGTCGTGACATCAACCTAATCGTCGAGACTTTAAGAAGAAATAACTTTAAAGGCACAAAAATACACGAGATCATAACAACTGCTTGGGGTGATAAGCGGATATCAGTTAGACGTGTATAACAAGTTATGACTGATTTTGGAGAAGGTCGCATTCAATTTGATAGAATTGATGGAAATGGGCGTCCAAAGTCTCAGAAAAGAATCGATCTTACTCAGATGGTTGCTGATGAGGTGACCGTGAATAGGAGAATTACGTGCTACGAGCTTGCTGATAAATTGGATACAAATCATAAAATGATTTACGACATCCTGACAGAAGACCTGCATATGCGATCAATCCAAGATAAGTGGGTGCCACATAATTTATCCGAGGCAAACAAAGAGGCTCGTGTATCGTGCTGCACTGAGCTTATTGAGAAATTTACAAGGCGCAATATCCATCGCAATCTTGTAGTTGCAGACGAGAAATGGTTTTTCTGTAGGCCAGTTGGTTGTCCTCAAACCAGAAGGTCTTGGTGTTCAGCTGATGGTGATATTGATAGAGATCAAATTCCTAAACGTTTAACCGTCGACAGAAAGTTCATGGCAATTGTTGCTGTGAATTTTGATGGATTATCGTTTTCTACAGTACTTGAAAGGAATCAGTCTGTAGATTCCGAATTGTATACTAATTTTCTGATTGACACAGTTAATTCTTTCACTAACCATGATTTAAGAAATGAAAGAAGAGAGGTGTCATGGGAGAATATGGTTTTGATGCATGATAACGCTCGACCACATGTATCACGCCACACTCAAAACTTTTTGGCAGACAAGAATGTTCAGCTATTGTATCAAGCTCCATATTCACCTGACTTAAATATATGTGATCGTATGATATTTCCTGCTTTGGAAATGAAGAGACGTGATTTGGAGTTAATGACAAAGGAATCTTTAGAATCCTACTTAAATGAAACTTTGACTTTTACTCCACAAGTAATGAGAAGAGCAGCATTGAAATTGATTGACCACTGCAGAAATGTGATTGCTGCAAACGGCAATTATTTGTGAGTTACTTACTGTCTGACTGACCCCCATTACCCCCATTTATGAGTTAACAGAACACAAATTTTAATAGGTCTCAGTGCCATAATAATGTTTTCAATTGCCATTAAAAAATCAATTATAAAAACGCAGTTTTTTATGTGATGACCAATACCTTGTTTTTTGCTTTGCATTTCCCTGTAATGTGCTCACCTCTAAATGAAGGACAAATACAAAGCTAATTTGATTAACGTCAGTCTCAGCAGAGTCGATTCTCAGTCTTGCTGGTTGGTCGGTGATAATTATTTCAACTATTTTCACATGCCTTAGCTTCTTACATTGACCTGTAAAGTATTTTGATTACAATGATTAAATTAATTATTTTTAGCAAATGTTTCCTATGCTTACTATTATTGTCAAGTGAGCATTAATTATATTCTGCTAGTCTGTAATTTCTTCGTTGCAACTCCTTTATTCCGCTATCACCTTTCTATTCTAATTCTTTATTTCATAATCCTCTGGTACAGTTCTGCAGCTGCTAGAACTAATCTGATTTACAGAATTATGTCAAACTTCAATCGATTATCCTACCTTTAATTCACATCGCAGCCTCGTTTGCGCCGAAAGATGACATTTAGTGCGAACGAATTATTTGACTGATTATTAGCCTATGTTTATTAACTTATGATATTGATTAATTATTAACGAAAGAAGTGATAAAATACAGATGTCATGTAAGCGATCACTTGTTTTGTAAACTCCCTAAAAGATTAATAAAAACAAAATACCGCAATGAATTTGGCAAATTAAAGCTTCTCTGAAAGTTCACCGACTTCGACGAGTAATAATAATTATAATCAAGTCGCCAATTTTTCAATTGTCCCAATAAAGGGGATAATGCATGAAATGTTCAGAGAAAACCCCTTCTCTTTGTGCGTGATTCATGATCATGTTAACATGTCTAAACAATTGCTATTTATAAAAGAGACTATTTTAGCTACATTTTTGCCGCTGTCCAGCCTCCACGATTGCAGATACGAGTGTATACTAGCTCATTTTTAGAAAATCCTCAAATAGACGTTAATGCTTCTATGAGTTGATAGTTATGCTCGCTGAAAAACTGTCTGTCTATAACAGCTGGAATAGATCGGAAAATCCACGGAAACGAAATCTTGATACGCGAATATTTGATTGAATATCTGTTGATGCTACATGACTGCAATGTCACAGAATCCTAAGATTTCTGTCTATTTCAACGAATGATTTGTTAGCCAACACAGTCTATGTCTGATATCTCTGCCATGAACACGACCCACAACTTCAAATGTAGGAGAAAGATGCGCATCAAATCAATACTGAGGTAATACACCTTCATGAGTGGCAACATTCATATTTTTTTATTCCAATTTGAACAGTGACTTTACAAGTAATTACACGGAAATAGTCTACTTAGAACAATAATTATTGTTCTATAATCGAAATTCCCGTATACATAAGGGAAATCATCGCACCGATAAGCATGTAAAAAGTTCATACAAGCAACATTTTGATAATGATTCTTAATTTGTCAGAGAGTGAATTTTCTGATTATTGTTGAGGCAACGTTTCTTAAAAATGATTCAATGAAACATGATATTGATATGTTTTTATATTTCCATGCTCAAGATTGATTAGTTCAATTCGCAGAAAAGCTTAAGCCACTTAAATATGAGTGTCATAATTAGTGCATCGCATGTTAAGAAAATTAACGAACTTATCCGAAAAGTACCTACATCATGGATGTAGGCTGCAACGTTTACGTTAATGAAATCTAGATTGAAAACTGATTAGAAAGAACATAATCATTATTTTGATAAGCATTATCAATATTTTAGTTAGCTTTTGATTTTATATTTGTTCCTTTCCTTGCTTATAAACATCTCTATATTCACGATTATGTATTTGCACAAAAGACAAAATTCATTGTGTTTTTCATCTTCTAAAAGAATGAGAAATCTATGTGAATGCAAAGACATGCACATTCAATTTTGCAGCTCAAATCAGGCTGCAGGGTGTCTCATTTCGGATTTTTACAACATTTCTTCTTCTTGAGGAACGTTGCTCGATGACCGTGAGTTTAAGTTTGAGAAGCGTGAAAACATTAAATTATTCAATTTTAACCAATCAACATAATTTCTTGTAAACTTGCAAATCCGGAATTTCTCTCAATTTCTGACGAATGATATTTTTCGTATATGTATTTTGTATCTATTTTCTTTATGTTTTTGCTGCTTTCATAAAGTCACGAACAGTTTGATAAATAAACAATGTCGAGCAATTTATTCAAAAAAACCAAGTGCCTACTAACAGAACTTCAACTGCAGAATCATTTATATGTCACTCACCATTTAATTGATGACAATTTCTTTGTTTCAGAAAACAAAGTTAGATTGTGTGTGGTTTCGAAAGCTTCAACTCTTCTTTATTGCTTTATGCGATTTGGCTCATTAGAGACATTTGTGAATAATTAACATAAATAGATCTTCTATGTTGGTAAAGACTATGATAACTTCACCATTAAGCTTTTTAGCAATTTTTTGCCGTATTTTTCCAATGAAAGGCCATGAGAATCTATTAGTCTGCCAGATGAATTTATTTATTTTTGAAACGGGAATTGCTTTTTTTTATGGTAATGGAAATTGAAAATGTGCTTTCATATTTTATCGCAAAATTGTTGAAAACGCAACAGATGTCACTGGACTTTATATGGAAAGATGCATGCATCAGTTTTAAGCTGCCTTTATGATTCGCATCATTGGTGAATTTTTCAAATTTTGACGCTGACACATTTTTACGTACGAATGAGGACACTTTTCTCCCCGAAATTTGATCGGTTGTGATAGATTGAACTAATCATAAACACCCAAGCTATAAAAAGAATCAGATTTCTCACTCATGAATAGGATTTAAAACCATGTTTTTGGAATTAATTAAAACAAGAGCTGCTGTTTTTGAATTCAATGCCTGTTTTCATTTCTTAACCCTTCGACTACCAAGGAAATTTTCGGCAAGGTGAAATATAAAACCAAAACCGATTATTTCGTTCTTGAGCAAGTTGCCTTTCAGTACCGTAGCGACACATCAGAGACTTAACTTCTAATGCCAAAAACGAATTATTCGTCGTACACAAAGTTGTTCCTAAGTACCAGGGGTTCAGACACAATGAGTTACCATTCACGAAAATCTCGTCATCAGAGAATTGTTCTTGTGTTACCAGCGACGAAGATTTCGTTATTGGTAAGATGTTTGGTCCTTTTTTGTCGACCTTTCGATCAATTTATTACACGTCACATCTATCAATAAAGCTTATCTCATAATTTGGCGTGTCGGTGAGTGAATGAATGAGGTCATTCCTACAGAGATCTCGAATTTGTGCAGTCGTTGTGTTCTATGTCTTCTTCATCAGAGAGAAATACAAGTTTGAGCGAGTACGATTCAGATTCATCTGAACAATATTCAAATATTGTGATCCAAGAAAGAGCAAGGAGAAGGTCGTACATATGATTTCGATATTGCATGATTCATAGATGATGTCGAAAACCAAAAGGAATCAGACCATGAGCATTCCTCAAATCATTCATGTGGACCGCGTGTCACAAGTGCTCGATCCCATTTCTGTTGCGAGGAGATCGACCAAATGATACAAGAAACTGTTTTTCATGTTGGTAGATTTTATCATGAATAATTCAACTGTGGTTTTCTCATCAAAAACTCAGTGTCCAAAGAAGGCATATCACAGTGCCATTGTTCATGGCCTTTTGGCTTGTGGAATCAGTGTGAAGAGGATCCCAAGATCGATGGATCGCAACACGCCCCTTACACTGCACTGTTGAGTCAGAATTCTCATTTTCTGAGGGTCTGAGTCAGCTATGAAAACCACAAGTCAGCAGGTGCGTTGTATTTTCTGCAAAAAAAACTTCGTAAGGATACAAAGTATGTCTGCGAAGCATGCGGCGGTGTCCCTCGGTGTGCTACACCCTGTTTCGAGGTCCATACCAAGAGCACGCCTAGAAACTTTTGTGTTTTGTCGTCACTATGCACATTGATTTGCATTATTGAATTAATTTACAAGAGGGATTTTGTATAGCAGAAGTGGCAAGTTAGGTCTATTTGTAATGTAATTTAAGTAAACTGAAATGATGTACAGCAGTTAAGACAAATACAGTTTTGCTCACTTTAATGTGAGATTTACTAACTTATAAAAGGGAAAGAGTAGAAAAGTGATTGGAGGATAGAATACAAGAGAAGAGTATAGCTTGCAGGCATGCATGGCATCTTTGGCAGTTTGCAACATGAATTCAACGGCATAAAAACGAGTTAAATTCGCAATTTCAAGTGAAATTAGAGCGCTTCGCGACAGCTTCAGATGACGCGGTACAGAAAAACGATTCATTGATTTATTGTATATCATTCTATTTGCATATCTGCTGAAATGTGCTCAATTTCTTGAAAGTATCCTAAGCCTTCCTATTTGTCTCTATAACGAACCATCTGATCCTGCTTTGAGTATCAAAGTGTCAACATCTACATATACAATGTGTCCTAGTTAAGATGTCTGCATCATTCTCATCGATTGGCTGGGATCTCAAGTACATCTAAGGAAATAGCGTGTTGAAAACCATGCTACAATCCTTTTTCACAACGGAGTACAAAACTCATTTCCAAAAACTTGGCTTTAAACCAACCTTACAAATTTTGAAGTAATGTAGAGACCGCGGTATTAAAATGAACTTAAGCCTACTTTTGAAAACTGTCTTAATGCTTTGTCTCGGACGACACAGTAATTCAATAAATTGATATTTCAACAGATAATCGTGCCTAATTACGCAAATGTGCACATTAGGCACTGCGTTATTTCATAAATGCACAGTTAGTGACTATCAAATCCAAACACTTAAAAGTTTGTAGTACCGCTTGCACAGCATGTTAATTAAAAAACCTTGTTGCTATTCTGATTATGATGGCGTGTATTGCCCAAATTTTCGCCTACTCTGGCCGCTTCAGGGGTAAAAGTGAAGTTAATAGACCTTTTTACCCCTGAAGGCGGAAATTTAGGCAATACACACCATCATAATTAGAATAGCAACAAGGCTTTTTTTTAATCCTTTTTTCTTCGCAAAAGTGGTTTAAGCCCAATGGCTCTATTTGGAATAACTACGTTTGTATGTTGGACATTGTTCCACGTTCGAATCGATTGTTAATCTTATTCATATTTCAGTTTTAAATCTTCAGCACATCAAACGTTTATTTACTTGTAACATACCAAGAAATGAAGAACATGTACAATCTCTCAGTATTTGTGATAACTTTTCAGCCGCTTGAAATGTCTGGTAACTTATTTGTAAATTAATTGATGAACATTTTGGGAAGCACTCGAGTAGTTGTGCCATTTCAGTTGATCATATATTTTCCTACAGCCAATTTTGAAAGTTGCTACACAAGTGAGAAACAATCATACATCAATAACGAGATGAATTTGAAAGGGACGAATACCGGGATAGTAGTTGACTTAAATGCATTCACAAAATAAAAGAATAATTATGATTTATGTATTTCATACTTCAATCACACAATCCGATGTCGATTTTGCGTTTACCAATACTCTCGGTGGCATCGGCTTCTTTTGTTTTGTCAAAAGCACTAATTGAAATAATGGAATTTGGAGCATTTATCAGTCTGACACGCCATTAATCATTTTCATAATGTCATCAAGGCTCACTGTGGATATCGGAAGTGTAATTGATTGCATAGAAACCATGGAACCATTCCACTGTGCCGTATTGTTAATTATCAACAGCGTAAATATAGACAACTCAATGATGTTGACAACTTTAATTGCGAATGTTTAATTGAAGCTGTCATTTTCAAATATTCGGCTGACAGCATATATTTAAAAAAACCATAAAGTATTAGTACGATTAAGAATTTGACTCCATTAATGATTGGTCACTTTTACTTTTATTACTTGTTAAAATACAGCAATGAAATATAGGAAAAATCCTGGTGCATTAGAGATTAGTACTTAGGTCCTAGGCAGTATTGACATGCCATATACCAGGAGTGCGCGCGGCCTTCCTGACATGAGCTTTATGTAGTATCACTGTGGCTTTCCATCTACCCACATTTGTCTCACTCTCTGTTAGTGACCTGCCGGCAGAGCATTTTTCGGAACCCACAACCGCCCGTACCCGTGAGAAGCTTGCTGACATTGTGATCATTCGCACGGATTTATGATGGGACATCTCATCAATTGAAATATCAGCAACTATAGTAAAACTCAAGAAAAACTGCAACAATGTAGTAGCTTCATGCAAATTTGATAACTGTTGTAGGCCTATTGCTGAAGGAGTGTCATGATCAAAACCGTTTGAAAATCTGTACAGTAAACCCTCGACAGAAAGGCTTCCAGTGAACGGACGGCGATTGGCTTTTGATTTCCGCTCTTATTTGACTCGTAGTAGCACGTCTTATGCAAACTCGAAAAGATCACTACCCATCCGTAGCCGAGACGACGTTTTCTATACCCATGTTTACCCGTACCAGCTCGTACCCGTTAAGTCTCTATTCGCATCCACTCAGTACCCTAGGGAACGGGCGGGTGTGGACCCATACCCGCAGGTCATTCACCAGCCGTTGAAGCGCCTGAAAATGCCGACCTGGTTTGATGACCAGTCATAGCGACACAAAAAAGGATAGACTACTGCAACTGATCGAGCTCGAATTCTGAACGTTCAATGGCTCCTTCAGACAGCACATCACCACAGAAAGTCATATTTACAGCGATCTTCTTCCAATTAATCATATAACTTGCTAATTGACATGTGTGCCGACTACCATAACAAGATCGCGAATTTACCACGCCAACCAAGACACGTGGAGTAACGCTCACCAGCAGCAAAGTTTTCAATAGATGACAGGAAAGTCAGTGCAACGATATTTCCAAAAACTACAGAATGATGTAGGTAACCTTGTGATCCTCAAACCATCGGTGTTATCTATTACCACGAGGCCTTTCGTCCACTCTCATCGGGGGAGGGGGGATGCAAGAAGGATGAGTAGTAATGACTGTTGGCTCTTTACGCCACGGGTCAAAGTAACTGTCGATTCTTTCTGAATGTACAATGCCTCATGGTAATAGATAAATCAACAGAATGCTGATTTTCTTTTTGCATCGCATCCTTAACGCGAATACTCCAGAAAGCCGTTATTTAAATCACACGGGTGTTATGAAATTCTGCCTCCCCCCAATCTTAATTGCTGATCGGAAAAAGTATATCAGAAAATCTCTATTACTTAATTCCCCGCCCACTGAGAAAGAGAGGCAGGTGCGAACTTAATAAAGTCTCTTAGAAGCCACAAGCCTCGATATCTCAATCAAAGGATCAAGCCTCGATCAAAGGGGAGAGGTGAACAGCACGGAAACTAATAGTTCTACTAATACTTCCAAAAATTGCAACTGCTTTTCTGCCGGAAATTCTAAGCTACACACTGCACTTTCCGCCCGGAAACTGAGAGCAGTGGAAAGTAAGGAGAGTTACACCGGCACAAGAGTAGAGGCATGAACCCTACAATTCGAGTGATGGAAATAATTTGAAATTTGATCAAATTAACAAGGAAATATTCCATTTACTAACTACAATAACAGCTATCGAAGCTGTTCTCCGTCATCGAGATGAACTAATGCTAATTCCAAAAATATTTTGAAAGCCAAACGTTGCAGAATGAAAATATAGCTCAAGCGAGTGACAGTGACAAGTAAGTAAAACTCCGACCCTGACCTGGCCGTGACATTAAAACCCATGAACAGCCGGAGCGCTGCCCTACATTCATCGGTAAGTGAGAGAGGCAGCTTCAGCTTAGACATGGACTGCTAAGAGAGCAGTGGCACGTAGGTGACAGAAAAGAATGCACTGATATTCCAAAATCATTTTCGGAGTGATATCAGCGTAACACAGATGAATCTTAGTCAAATACTATTGTCAGTTAAATTTGACTCATATCCGTCTCCCATAAACAAATTTCAGGTTGCATGTTAGAACCTTAAGTAACGTCTCCGTCAGGAGGTGAAGATAGAATGAAACTTAGATCATTTCCTTTTCTATATTGACCACCTGAACAATATTTATTCTTCCTCCAAAAGAGTTAGACATTGTCGCCAGCAAACCTGCACACTTGGAATTCTTGTCCAGGTGAAGTTTAGCTATTTATCTCCCTCTTAGCTGAAACCTTGCTAGTCTGATTCGAAAATCTGCTCAACTTTAACGACCAAGACGATGCTATTTAATTTATTGCGCATTGAAAGTCAGTGAATATCATTGATCCTGAGAAGGAGAAACTCGGGAGAATGTAGAAAACCCAAAATTAAAGGATTCTGAATTTCATTATTTTTGCTTATCGAAATTGACTTTTTATGGCTGAGAATTACGTTGAAGGAATCTAAAAAATTGAAATTCAGTTCATTCGAAAAGTTTGATATGATGTTGAAAAGAATCAGGAATATTTTGATGTTAAACGATTATATAATTGATATAGTATGCAAAATTTTTCGGTCAGCATCCACAAACCATCTTCAGGTAAAACCTAAGAAAAACCTGGAGCCTTTGTGACTCAACATCATAACTTCAACCGCAAACAAGTAATTGATAGATATTAATGTCGATTACGCTTTACAATCAAGTAAATCAGACATGGTAGTCACATTACAGACGCACTGCCAATGGTGATAGTATTTGACAATTGAAAAATGAAGTATTCATCTCCTTACTTAGATGATACAAACGTAGGTAGGAAACCAAGTCGTTAGAGAAAGTTTATAAACATTAAATATCAAGGGTTGTCAAAAATGAATTGCATTATTGCAACTAATTGGTCGCAATCAACTGATTCCTGCCATCAAAAAACGAATTGATCAGTGAGATGGAATAATTGTAATTAATTGATTGGTGTCAAGCAATAATGGCAATTAAATAATTGATTGATCTGTGTTGTGATGAGGAAAGTATTTAATTGACTGATTTACTCGCAATGTCGTTACTACTTGCCATCGCAGGATAAACATCCCACCTTCAGTGTTTATTTAGATGCTAAGTTTACTTACTAAGCATATTTTGTTCACCACTGATAGCTTTATGGATTCTCTTCAGGAGCTGTTTTGTGCAGAACGCATTTAATATCTCTACATTTCAACTTTTGTGATAACTTTCAAACCTCTATTTTCAGTTTTGTTATAGTCACGTGTCATTATTCACTCACTTATTTCAATAATTGATCATCACCACAGTTATTGTGCATAAACTTATGTCTTTACTAAAATTTATCAATATTCACATCCAATTAAGAATAAATTCATATGATTGCTTGCCCAAAATGAAATGCATTTGATTTTTGATACCCCTGTGGAACTCTGTATTAAGTTTGGACAAATGGGAGTGGATGTTCCGTAATAGCACCGTCAATTTGTTAAGTAGAACGCTATGTAATGTTGCCACAAGTCAGGATGGAATATTTAGTATTTTGAGTTACTCATTCTTAAGGCACTGCTAAGCGGCTTAGGTAGTAATGCCTTATGAAAAAAGCTGATTTAAATTTCTCAGGAAAACAGACGCACATGCGCATATACAGTAAATACATTAAGCAGATTAAATCAATCGACTTAGTCAACCCTATCCATGCTGGGAGCGATTAAATCATGCTGTTGCATTTTCTTGCTACACCCCCGGAACTTTTGCTTCTGTATGTTATTTCCAAGGCTCCCTCCGAATATCGGCAGATTCCACAAACTGAAGACCTTTTTCCATGTTCTCAATTATGTTACTATTCTAAGGCTTTGAACGAATGAAGACTGACAATGAACAGTATCAGTTTTAATTTAAAGATGAGCCAAAAATTACGAAAATGTCATTCAATAAACGATACGAATATCATCATTTATTATATCACAGACATCGAGCGGAACCTGCAGTTATGATCATTGTGTACATATGTTTATTCTACTCATTGAAACTGGTAGTAGTCATGACGCGTTAATGGCAGATACTTGTTTTCGCGATCATTCCTTCAGAAAATGGTAATTTGATGGTCTTAATAGTCGCTTTTCTCTAAAGTCTCATTTGGAAAACATTTTGCTTTGCAAAAGTGAATATGATTATGTAATTATTATCATTTCAAAGGCACAGATTGGCTACCATTCTACAGAAACTTCTCGGGCCCTCACATGCGTGGATGAATATTTGAATTATATCAAGGAAAGATTTTTCGCCGCCATGTCTAGGTCCTATTTTGGTCTTTGCGATGTGATACTTAAGAAAGTAAGATGTCGTTTTCCATAAGATCCACTTTATGATTCAAGATAAGAAGATGTAAGCATATTTAACCATAGCGTACATATTCCTGTGAGATGAGCTTTATCAGATGAAAAAATCCGTAGCCAACTTCCTGTTCACCACGCTCGGAAGGCTTTCGCTGTTTTACTTTCATTTTCTTCAATTATTTCTTATACACTGACCTCTTTCTTTGCATCATTGATATCCAACCCCGAAAATGATGCATTTTACATGAACTGTTCCTTCAAAGCTCCGAGATGTTTTCAATGTCTTGTCTGATAAATTCCCAAAGTCGGCAATTTTAAATTTCAAGACATGCTATGCTAGAATGAATCTAGCTGTGATATGTCAGGTAATATGCAATTTTCTAGCCAAAATATTGGATCAATAAGATGCTGTAAATACATGCATATCTTGCTGAAAAATGTATCTTCATATCATGCTGTGTTTGTGTGTTTTAGCATTGCTTATGTAGCATCAAGACTGAAGCAAAATAAGAAATTTTTAGAAAAAGTTTGTTATTTAAGAATACATTATAGCAGATGCATTTTGGTTAGAGGGAATGACACATAAAAATGAGGTGACATGTTTCTAGCTTGTCTTCAGATGCAGAACATGCCTAACTACGACATTTCCAAAATCATCGGGAATGCATCGTATTAGACCTTGAAATATGTTTGAAACCTCGATTGAAAAGACCATGTTTGGGGTCAAAATTATTTTTTGTCAATGTCACGACAATATGACAGGACCACAGAAAAAGTGAATCGACACATGGTGCTGACGGCTTACTGTGATAAGCGCTATATAAAAAATTCATGTTTTTTCATCTCACTCGTGAACGGGAAGTCATTCCTTGAAAATAATGAGTGGCGGATGAGAAATCACATTTCGGCTGATTATCTTTATTTCATATACTACACATGCACCTGAAATGTATTCAATCAAATCCATCGTCACACTTTCAATATTCATAAGTAGCTTTTCAGTCCTCTTAGCATCACAATTGCTGATCATCAAGGACTTCATTCCGATCAAATCTCAAAGTCAATGCATTTTTCCAAATTTAAAAAAAAATCGGAAAAATGGCAAGCAGAAATTTTGAATTTCAGTCATATGCGTTGCGTAGATCTCGAAACGATTCGAAGTCCGGAATGGATAATGAAATATGGAAAATTTGACTTCAGTTTGCTTAATAAGACCTTCAAACCGTTCATGACGACTGTGCATGCATACATAACATTATATGAAAGCTAATTTCATCAAGTACAAACTATCACTCAGCTTACAACATGTTTTGAACACTCTTAGCTCTTAGCTTCTACGAATATTGCTTTGAGGCATCACTTTCATACAACGTTGCATTTAAAAGAATTGTAACTGGCATTGTCTGGGAAATTTCCACGTGATGCATTGTCCCTTTATTTAGTTATAATAATGTGATTGCCATAAATTCTCATTGCTTTATCGAAATATTTCGCACACTATTGAAATGGAAAGCACTGATGAATAATTACGCGATTTGCCAAATGGTAAATTCATCAAAGTTATGTTCGTAAAAACGCTGATTTCCGACAAGATAAAACAAAAAGGCATATATAGCAGATATTGCAAGTCACGAATTGTCATGTTTATTATATGAAGATAAACCTCACGGATGTGAATCAGTGAAGCAAACGAGAATAGTTCGTGTCAATCGATTTCTTTGTTCGACTTTATAGGATATTCAATTACTTGTAAAAGTGTAATCAGTTGACAAGCGTTTTGAAATGATAGATTGATTCTAAATGAGTAGAGAAAATAACATGACAATCTGATGATAATATTGAAAAGATCAAACTACATGTTTCTGAAGAACAGTGAGCCTTTTTAATTAATGTAATCAGATAAATTCGTTTTCTGAGCATAAATTATAGAGGGATATGCTATTTAAATAAAGTCTTCAGTCAATGATGCGGAATAGTATACTGCGCACGTTTCTTAAATATGTTTATCCTTCCTCCATAGTGCAATATATTGAATAAAAAGAAGTGTTGCAGAATTTTCTCTTACCAAGACCGAGTAACTGTTAAGTGATTATAAACTAATCCAAAGTGTGTCCAAATCCCATGTGTAGTCTAAATATTACGTTGCTTTATTTTTATGCTTCAACGATTTGCTTCTATTTTTATACTTTTCTCCTTGGTTGAGAAAATTTCCACGTTGCAGATTTCATCTGTGCTTGTAAAATTTGAAAGTGTTGAGATATATATTGTTATCGTCCATGCACTACAGCTTCTGCTATATTACATTTGAATAAAACTTGAGTTTGATTTAATTCAAAATTGAATTTAGTCTAAATTATTTACAATACAAGAGTTTCTGTTTCTGTCATATTGGATTTGTCGGAAAGGCAATCCAAAAGGCCGGTCAGTTAAATTGATAAGTTCACAACTTGCAGAGATGGTAAGGAAGGACATCCTCATTCTGACATTGAGTGCTGAACGCGGTTTTATCATTGATGCTCTCTCACATGATCTACTGGCCAAAATAGTGAATATCAATCAGATTTTCATATAAAAAGTGTAAGTGCATTATCGGCCGGAAACAGACTGAACATCATGGGAGAACTTCAACAACTGATTTTCAATGACATCCTAATGCAAAATCTGTTTCATTCAAAGTCTAAATGATAGCTACCAGATTCATTTGTATGAATTTTACATATCAGCGATTTCATCTGTAATGAGGTTCCTTCTAAAATGGTATCACGAACAATTCCCAAGCAAATCAATAACAGGGAGCGCCAGACAATGAAGCAAACTGATGCAAACTTTTAACAATGCCAGTATATTAGCCAGTGCATTTTTTTCGTTTAATTTTCAATATAATTTTCTCTTTTAAAGGTGCATGCCGACATCTCTTAGCTCAAGCATTTGATGCGCAAATAAGGGACAGACACTCAACGAGCACTCTGCGAGTCTATATCAAAGAACAACGAATGGAAAAAGCATTGTATTTGTCACTGCTGTCACAGATAATTCGGATTTTGAAAGTGTCGAATAGTTGCCGCATAATACATGAATTAATGCATCCAATTTTATCTCATGTCACAATTGAATATGTAAAATCTAACTTTACGATGTCTGCATGCATTTACGAATAAAAATTTGGATTTGAAGACTTAAAAACATGAACTGAATCATATTAACATCTGAATTGAGAAATTTGGCAACTCGTGGTCATTCATTCAAACTGTCACCTATTAATCGTCATCAGCCAGTGTATTTGAAGGAATTGTTATCGATTACTCGTCCGTCATACGCTCGTCTATTTTGACTCAGAGTACATGTATAAGCAAGGCACATTTATATTTACGGCATAGATAATAGTACGCAAATATCGTTTGTTATAGCTAAATATCTGCATGGCTTTGCTTCGCTCGCATGTTTAAAAGCGATTGCTACGCTAAAATACTCAAACGCTTAGCATTTATTGAAAGAGGAAAATCGATCATGTCTGGGTTATTCAATTATTTTAATTTCTTCTGTAATTTGTCACACGATGTATAGAATTCAATGTCCTAAATGCGATTATTTTCTCATGCCATCGAACAAAAATGAATTGTTCTGTGAAACACTCATGTGAAATATCAATGAATTTCATCCCAGCATTATCAACATTATCAACAGGTACATGTATACATACATGCTTCGGTTAAATACATTCGGCGCCTAGCATTTCAAATATTTCCTTTGTTGTGTAAGCTAATGCTGAACGAATGTTCTATATACAGCATTCTTTCATAATTAATATGCTGAAGAGGATAAAGAATCTGTAGTGGGAAAATTGCAGAAATGCACTTATAAATATTTGTTCACTTAGCATCCCTTTCATTTATTATGTGAAGGCTTTTACAGATAACCTGTGAGTTCAAAAAGCAAATTAATATGTTAGCAAGATGAAACTTCATTATCACAAGAGAAATTCCACCTCAACTCATAGTTGATGCTTGGAAAAAATCATTTTATTTACTCGAGTAAATCGCAAAAGTGCTTTCCAATTTATCTCCAAACCAACATTTGATCACTGACATTTTCTTAAAACATCCCCTTTTACGATGCTTCCTTCTTTTGGAAGCTTCCTAAAAAATCAGTTAGTTCGAATTTACAAAACATCAGAAGTCATCGTTGTAAGTTTATCGCAAATACTCGCTTAAAAGTCAAGGTCATATATTATTCAGAATCCTTTATCCGTGTATGAACCATTTGTAGTTGTTGAGGACTTCTGCTGGATACCTGATAAGCTCAACTGATGCATTTTTTCAAAGATTGTTTTGATAGATTATTGTATTTGTGTGATCAATTTTTGTGCTTCCTGTAAGCTGCACATTTAAATCCTTTGCTTGTAACAATAATCTGCAAGTGTTGTCTTCAACACTATTTTTGTCACTTTGTAGCAAAACATTCTAACCTGTCAGTTGACTGCATAACACGATGGGTTTACAATACGATCTGTTGTAGTCACAGAGATGGATTATTTCTGACTGTCTTTGTTTCTGTGCATAGAGATAGCATGGAACTGAATTCCGAATCTACCGGTAATTGTATTCAGCATGGTACAGAGATTGAGCGACATGAAGACATTAATATCCGTTTGGTTTGTCTGAAGACAGCGCGTGCATGACAGTGGAGAAATAACAATATAGTATACAGCTTTAACACTGTCATTCATCACAGGCAACTTTGTACGTGAAGGCACAAATCTTTGACTCAATCTGTCTGTTATATTTGTAAGTCATCGTAATGGAATTTATTAACCCAGGGCCGTAGGAGGAAGCATTTACTTTATTTCTGCATTAATTTGAAATGAAATTACTTTCATCGTGGACCATGCTCCTCTCATCATCAATAACGCTGTGGTTGACATTTTGCTATGTCATTATCATATAAGAAGCAATCGTGAATACCACATTTGAGAGATAGATCGTGTACTTCACTCAGCCTGCATCTGACCAGCTGAGATTGCGGCAGTAGGCGTGGCGAGCAACAGAAAATAGAAAATATTGAGTACTGGGTCTGAATGATGGCATCAATTCACCTTCAATTATGTAGGGCAAATCATTTTAGCTTTTGAAATGAAAATATGTGTTAAGTGTGCAAAACACTCAAAATACCGGTACAGGTGCACATTTCGCTGCATGCATCACAGAATGCCAAGTTCGTTTCAACTGCACTACAGAAGGGCATCATTACAGCATATTTTTAAATTCAGCATTTGACATAACGTCAGTATGCATGCTGCAAGTATAGGCGTATAACGCAAGTGTAGACCTAAACAAGGAAGGGCACTGTTGATTTCGGGTGCAGTGCATTTCGCTTTTTTCTGTTGGGTAATGATATTGCGATCGCAAATGCCAGCCGATTATGATGCCATTTGTTTCATGAATGAGATCAGGAATCAGTCCCGATGTTGGATGAAATGCCGGCTTATCAGGTCTTTTATCGTCCCATTCTTCAACTGAGGATGCATTTTAAAATTTAAAAATTGTGTTTACATTGTGCTGAGATGAGAACTCTTGAAAATCACCTTCAACAGAAAGTTGATGGCTGATGATTGAATGAAGCGAACAGTGGACACCATCTACCAAATTGACATCATCAGTCGCCCTTCCTGACCTCTTCAATGGACTTGCAAGAACTAAGTGATTTTCACACTTAGTCATTTATTATCCTTCATGCGATCGAAAACTATGAAATCATCAGCTGCATTCATGTCTTTGTGCAAGTATAGACGATGTGATTTCAGGGGGCAAAGAAGTAATCACAAAGTTGATTTTCTCTCACAAATGGCTACAGCGTCTAATCAAACTTTGTAAGGAAATTCCCATTTAAATTCACAAATGTGCTGTAGGCTGGAACACTTCCTGGATTCTGATGAGCAGTAGATTGAATCATCTTATATGTACTTCTTCTTGAAATGATGCTGATCGCATAAATGTATGTTAGTTATATATCATAAAATCCTTGAGGTACACTTTGAGTGGCATTAGGGCCTATGACGAAATATAGCCCAACTGTTTTGATAGTGCGACTGTTGCTAAAGAAACGTCACAATTCAGTTGTGATCTACAGACTGCTACACATTTACGATAACTCTGAAAGATGGACGCAAATACGAAAGTGAACATTTGTGATGATTACCTATAATGCATCTTTTCTAGACAATCTTTCCAGACAACTCATAGCCAATCGCTTTTTGGACTCCGAATGCAAGCAAAATAATGGGACTCTGACTCCAAATCCCGCTTCATACTAACGCCACGTCAATTAATTCTTCAGTCTGCATGAAATATTGCATGTACCCAGATACCACAGAATTGCATAGTTTGTTTATCTGATTCGGAAACCGAAGCTGCGCGCGCAGATAAATATAATCATGAAGTAGATGCACTCATAGAGTAAGGATATATAGAGTGTCGACTCAAAAAGTATCTGTATACAGTGAAAATTTTTATATGAAAAGATTCAGTTTTTTGAGGAGATTACGTTCCCGTGGTCCAAAACATTATTTGAGCAGTTCTAAAAATGTCAAAATTTTGCCAATTTATATGCTACCGAGATGACTCCTCTATGTAAGTAGTATACAACAAGTTGGATATCAAAAGGAATGAATATTTGATAGTAAGCATCCTAACTAAGCGGAAATCGAGCTGATTATCAAGGGAATTTCATGATCCGTTTTATGATGGAAGTCCTCATGAAAAAGTCGCGATCTTATTGTGCTTTCTTGTCTGAAATTTCATATTTCTAATTCATGAAAGCAATAGCAGGTCATCGAGTTGCCAATTTAACAGACATTACCTCTCCAAGGCTGTCATGACACGGACAATCTATAAAATAATGTCATTTTCTTCTGAATACTATCATGATCACTCAATTCCGGTGTAATTTCTTCAAAGCTGCATAAATGTGTATATCTCACATTTGGAAACAATTCCGACTGCATCTCCCTTGAGTTCATTTAATAAAATCGAAAGTGTATACACATTGGGGATTTAATAAATGCGGAGTTACCACTCTACCTAACATACTTACTCTATGGATACACTCATCTATTAATATCTGACATTTTCTGCGATTAATGACATGTATGAAGTTGGCGGAACCACATAACAGAGCCGTATTTTACTACAGTGTCATTCTATTCGAATCAACTTCTACTTTTTCAATCTCAGCCTCCTGATCACGAATCTGGGCTTACATTCCAAAAATGCGAAGTCGTTTTTGAGAAATTCAACTTTAAAGATAAAAGTGGTTCCGTTAGGTGGTTTCGCTAACTTCACACACACAAATTGATGACATTTTACAAGCGATAGACAATTACGAAAATGGGTGGAGAAAACTCATGACTAACTTTTCGTTCATCAATCGCTGCATACTGTTCTGCTCCAAATAATTTCAATCAGCTTTTGATCTGCGCCCAACAATCAGCCCTCTCGTATTTCATTCAATGAAGTCACCGTATATTGTGAAGTGATTAAAATCAGTTTTTATAAAATCATTTGAGTAATAACTTGCGAGGCAATGAACAAACTATACTGATAATTTGCATAATTCAACGATCACCGTGTCTGTCGATTCAAACAGGAACAAGTTTCGTTGCTTTTCGCCCTTATGAGTATTCCTTTGTAATTTCTAATTGATTTCAACCAGATAACCGTTTAATATTTCATTTCGTTGCTTTTCGCCCTTATGAGTATTCCTTTGTAATTTCTAATTGATTTCAACCAGATAACCGTTTAATATTTCATTTGCTTCCAAACCTGTTAATATGATTAGTTTGTTCTGAGCAGCTTCATAGTGACACTCTTATTGTAAGACATTGTACTGATCGAAAAGTGCAATGTATTAACTGAAAACAGAGCTCATGTCTTCGATGCTGTCAATCGTCAGAACAAAATACGTATTGCATTAGAAATTGATGTATTTTAGTAAAAGCAATTTCTCGTCATTTTGTACTTTCAACTATCTCTGACTAAGAGATTGCATCAATCAATACATGAAGTCTAAATCTGAAGTTGCATTTTGTTTCAATTTCAAATACATGTATCAACCCTCTAAAATTCATATTCATCAAAAGCTTTCATCTGACGCCTGCATATTCAATGAAACTACTCTCTTCCCTTCTACAGTATTTTCATTACTTCTTTTTATTCAATTTTCAGGTTGATTTGTAATCAGTTTTGTATTTCTTTCGAGTACATTTGATGACACTAGAATTCATATATCAATTGTTGATTACGAGAAATCTATGTAAAGGGCAAGAATTTATCAACCGCATCCGGTCCATTAACAGACTTCTGGACCAAATGATTTGAAAGTAAAATGGTTGCATTTCAAGACTAGACGAAATGAAATTTACCGTCAGATTTGTTGCGCCAAGCTGCAAAATAATAATAATAATAATAATGCTTTATTTCCATCAGTACAAAGAGCGGTACATGAAGGTTGACAAACAACGCGACGAATTCAAGACAGAGTGGAAAATTTTACAAATGAGTTGGAATACAATTTGGACTTTCGCTTTAGCGGTAGGAGGGAACGACAGTGTCTGAGGCGGGGATTGTTTCTTACAACGAAAAATTGGGAAAGGGGATGAATGTTCACGTTTTTCACAATCTTACTCATCAGGTTGCAGCATGTTTTGTCCAACCGTGTTCGTAGGCTAGGCTGGTTGACCCGATTGGCCCATTGTCTCGCCAAACGGTCCAATTGCTCAAGTTTGGCGAAATATTTTTGAGGGAGATCACAAATTACTGGCCAGCAGTAGGTCATGTGACAAAAAACGAGGCTACAATAGGCGTCCCAAACCAGAGATGAGTGGTTACAATTATTTTTCAACTTCTTTACAAGAGCAAGGCTCCTACAGCATTTTCTGTACAAAGCAGGAAAAAAGTGATCCCAAGTGAGATCCGAGGAAAACACAACACCCAGAATATTTACACTATCAGTAAGAGGAATATCACAATTGTTGATGGAAATCGATGTGGGACAATACGTCATGATCGAACGGGACAAAACCATAAAATGCGTTTTCTGAACGTTAATGACCAGTTTCTTATCAGAAGCCCAAGCAGCAACAACATCCACAACAGACTGGAAATCGGAAGGGTCATTATTATCTCTAAATTGAATGAGAGAAATGTCATCAGCGTACATGACTACTTTGGTATCAGGCAATTCGGGAAAGTCGTCAACTAGTAGGGCAAAAAGGAGAGGACCAAGAACGGAACCTTGCGGAACACCACTCGGGATGGCTTTCCAAGGAGCAATGTACCCATTGGAAGAAACACGTTGAAAACGATTCAACAGGAAGCTGGAAATAATGGAAACAACCTGGGGACTGCAGTCAAATCTGTGCACTAAAGTTTCTAGGAGAGTAGAGTGGCTAATGGAATCAAATGCCTTCTTGAAATCCACAGCTAAAAGGCAGCAGTGCTTGGAAGGACTCTGAGAAATATGCTGGAGAATACTGGAGAAAAGTAGTCATGATATTGATGTTTGAATTAAAATTTCAACATACATTACCGAGACTATGAATATCTGAAAACAAATTTGATTGTGATGAAGTGACGCTTATTCATTTTGATTAAAGTTGCAGTTCATATTTACATTACAAGACATTACTAGCATTAGAGAGGACGTTTTAATGACAGTTTCCATGTATTAAAAATTCTACATAACAAAATGTGGCAGATGTAGCTTTACAGTCAGCAATGTTGGCCAAATAACTTGCATTTTGTATGCCCAATGCATGTTTTGGGCCGAAACTTGGGTCAAACCCCAAAACATAAGCCCAAGTTTAAATAAATTATTTCGAAGTAAGTAGAATCAAGTAAATGAAGTACATGCTTTGCATTTTGTGTTGACATGAAGATTCTTCTATAGGCCAAAATTCTTATTTTACGATAACTTTATCACAATATTGTTGCATTAAATAAAAATTTTGTTTCTACTACCGAAGTTTCTATTTGATGGCTTGGGCGACAACTTGCAAACGAAATCAAGAACTTCTGAGACATCGGCTGTAATTCGTAGGACACTATAATTCAACAGGATACCAATTCTGCTGATGATGTTACGATCGTACTGCTCTTGCAATTTGCAGGCCCATGAGAAGTGTGGTTTTTGTGATGAAGGATATTTTTATTGCAATGAATGTAATCAGTAGCCGAAGTGCATGCATTACGTCATAGAGCTTTTTTTAAAAAAATCCGGCTATATTGATATACTGACAAAAAAATAGATTTGAATTACACATTGCTCATAACAAAGTACATGTAATTATTTTCATTTTGTTATTCAGAAATATAAACATACTTAATAAATAATACAGCTGCGAAGTGAGTGCATGATCAAACATAATTAGAATACATGTAGGATATTGTAAAAAAAGTACACGTAAAAATACACAAAATACATGTAAGATTACTGCAAGTGCAATATGTACGAACTTTCAATGCCCGGCATGGTTAAGCCCAAAATAAAATAGCTATTAACCACAGTTATTTCTTAATTGAAATATTCTGTGAATTGAGTGGAATTTTGATAAAAATCAGAACTCATGCTCTTATCATGCAGTTCTCCTAAGATTCAAATCAAAATTTTTCAAAAATCAAAAAATTAACTTTTGTCACTTGCTTGTATATATGCAGCATTAACAGAAAACCCAAGCTCAGCATCACTTACCCAAGGTCGACCAAAAACCCAAGGTTCAACTTTGCACACAGGGATTGGTGATTGGTTTTCAAAATTCAACTGGCGAAAGATTTCATTACAATTTATGCAAGTTTAACGTTTCTGCAAGCATACTTGCATCCACTTGGTAATAGATGCAGCTGTTTACAGCATCTGACCGGCGCATTGGTCTTGTGATAGGATGTTCGTTATGTGTCCGGAAGACCTGGGTTCAGTCTAAGACTTTTAGAAAATAGAAATCTATTTTATGTATTATGAACATGTGTATCATGTGAAAAGACAGAAGATGTACACATGAATATATGAAACATACATTACAAGCATGTACAAGCACTCCGCTTTCTTGCTAAACACAAGGGAGAAAAAGAAGTCTTCGCAAAGGAATCGCAAAGGAAAGGAACTCGGCCCCATGGAACACAGGCTGCGAATCCCAGAGCGCATAAAGTTCCGCTTATGTGTTGTGACGTTCCGGTGCTTGGCATGGCACCGCGCTACCTTTCTGACACTCTGCAACTTGCCAATAATGTAGCGGCGCGGCGTCGTCTATGATCTGCTGCTTCCAAAGCTCTGTTAGTGCCTACGACCTCACGCATGTCCCTAGATGATCGTACGCGTTGGTATCGCGTGCATCGCGTGCATCGTGTGCATGTAAATCATACGTTGGATATCTGATTGTGTGAATCACTTTTCGGGTTTCGACATCTGTTCGCTGAGATTCTGCTGAAAGCTTATCTGTTCGCCTCTTCTGAATGAATGATATCAATGCTGTGTCGTGACACTTGTACCTTGCATGGTTTATTTGTAATTGCATGCTTCTTTTGTGAAATGCTGCAGAAGCAATTCTTTGCACTACAGCACTATAATCCTGACAACAAATAAACAAGCGTTCACCTAATGTGTTTATAGAGATCTCAATGGAATATTGAATTTTGGAATATGGAATTTGAATTTTGAAATTGTCATAAGAAATTCCTCGAAAAGTCAAAATTTTGGAGCGATTAATCGCAGGCGATAGTAACAAGCTTTTATCACATTTTAATCCAATGCTTGTTCGTAGGAGACATGTCTAGGAAACGATACCAGAGTGAATGTAGCAGAGACTGAGCAGTTATGTATTCTTGTATGTTGGAGATGTGAAGCGGCCCACTGTTTTACAGACGTAGAACAATGCAGTATTATCGGCAGTTCTTTGCTGGACTGGATGTTGTAGCTATATCATCCAATGCCTATGTGCTAACATACCATCATCTGACTTATTTACTATAGTTATAAGTTTACGATATTTACTTTTACTTTTAGTCACCGTTTACTTTTGAAGTAGACCAATTAGTTATTTTATATCAATCCTGATCAATTTCAATTCATTTTTTATTTTGGTCATCAGGAAAAGCACATGTATGTCGTGGAACATCATCATCAGGAAGTTCATATCTTGGTTTAATAGCAAATTCAGAGGCACTGAAGAAACTCCATTATTTGCATTTTTGTACCTTATCTTTCTAGAGGTATCTCTCAGTAAACCTATACGGTCAAAAATTATGAATCCCAACCACCTCCTGCTGACGGCATTACTATAGAAGAAAAGGAAATAAATCAAAAATATAAATCAAAGCGTTCTGACCATTTTTCGTAGCTTTAATGTAAATAATGTGTGATATCCAATCCTAGGTAAGGCAAAATTAAAATACGAGGTAGATGTATTGATTATTTCATATGTAACATATGCAACTATCAAGATCAATTATGGCCGAGGTCAGCATCGGGTCGAGAATGAATCGTCAGGTCAAGGTTTTCTGGTCATCCACGCCCGAAATTCAAGCCGCACTCAACCCTGATGCAAATTATTAAAAATTTGTACAGCATGCAATTAACTGAATAGCAGAGTTGGAAAAGTCGGAATTGGAATTAATTCCGACCCGGAATTAATTCCATTTTTCGTCGGAATTGGAATTGGAATTGACGATATTTAAATCTACTGGAATTCGAATTGACCTTGATAAACCTCAATTCCACTTTTTCGATAGACCTGTGATAAATCTATTTGTACAAAAATTGAAATCACAGTATTCGGCCGTTGTGTTAACTGCACGCAGAGATAAGAGAGAGAGAGATAGATCGACAGAGCTAGTTTTATTCTATTGTTGAATAAAGGGTGCTAATTGTGACTTTGATGGGCCTACAGCCACCGGACAATGTTAATTCAGCAATTAAGCAAACAATGAAAAGATAATCTTATTTGTTCAATCTGTTATTTAGTTATTTATCATGTAAGACAATTAATCAAAATAAAACAATTGTTGAATTTAGTTATTGATTGGATAAGCACAAAAATTGGAGATTAACTTAATTGTTGTACACACGAAAAACAATCGGTTTGGAAAGAGGAAAATTAACCCTGCATTAAAGGGCAGCCTGTCAGTTCAAATCACAATATAGACAGTGTCAACAAATTATTCTAATTATTAATGATTCAATTAAAATGGCAATGACATGAAATATTATTCAACTTCCAATCACAACAATTGACAATATTAATTTTCAAGACTATAGTTATACAAATACGATACTCAACGATAAAAGAAAAACTTTGAACTTGCAGTTCACTTCTTGATGTTGAATTCACTTCAATTCGATCGGACTCACTTATACCAAAATGATATCATAAATATCATGAATATCAGTGTCACTTATACCGTCAATCTTCAATCGCGCTCGTTGATGTGTTGCCGCATACTCTACTGTGTTGTTGTTCGCTGGTAGGCAGTTGTTGTTGCTACTTCTGTAGTCAATTTACACCGCGAGAGCCCGGAGTTCTTCTAACAGCTACTGAAGATGTCGTATGTGTTGTTGTTTCAATTTCTCATCGTCTCTAATTTATGCAAATTTTTGAGACTTGACGATAAATCCACTTTCTTTTGAAAATTGAAAGAGTTTCCTTTAATCTCTGCTCGTTAGCTTTCGACCCGACCACATTTCGTTCTTATCACGGAATTTTTAATCTCCTTTTTTAACATGGACCATTAATCAGTTTTCATGATATCATTTTTATCGTCGTTTTTTCTTTCATCAACAATCACGTTACTCGCACATTGAATTTCTTTCTTCTGTCAGTTTATTAATAGATTTATTCGCATCTCTCTCTCTCTCTCTCTCTCTCTCTCTCTGTCATAGAAGTAGACAATAGTACACTAGAATGGAAGTTTGATATCTTGCCTATGTACAATGATGGCACATGGAAAAATCTATGGTTTGTAGATCAGATTCGACCTAAAACATTGTATCATAGTCAAACTATTTGCCAAGTTGGTTGTGGAAGTTGTTGGCAGCAAATTAATGCAGGATTTTTATGAAGATAATATTAAGTGAGATGGTGGCATTGTTTCAAGTGGTATAGCCTACTATTCCCTGGGTTGGTATATTGTGTCGATTTGCAGCAGTCATTAACAACTATTTTTCAAAATTCGAATTAAAAATTGGTCCACAAAGTCATAATTGAATGTGGGCGGTGCAATGGTTGTAAGAATATCTCAAGAATTCAATAAAAAAATTCTAATTATAGGATGATCTTCATACGGTTAAGAAACCTAGCGCTTTTGTCGAATAAACACATTGAAAGATTCTTCACCGACAATAATTTCTCAGATAAGTGAATAGTCGCTGGAACTTTTCAATTAATTATTAAATGACACATGTGATATAGTGTGATGATATTTTGGAAGCTGATATTCGAAAGCATGTAAAGATTTTGAAAATTGTTCAAATATAGTGAACAGGGGATCCCTTTCAAGTAAAATGAATACTCTGAGATTTCTTGACCTCTGATTTCAAGCTGGAGCAATGTATGTTCTGTAAATCGACATTGAAAGTTGCATATGTGACTGATTATACTCTTGATAGATTATAGGAGCGATATTTCAAAATGATGAACGTACAGAACGTTTTAAAGGATTTCTTTCTTTGTCATCCTGTCGCCGCAGTATTTTGTAAATTCACTATTGCTTTTGTGTATGATCTTCGGACAAGGGGCAGCAATCCAGATAACAATTTGGCTTGATAAATATAAATACAAATAAGAAAACATGGAAACCAGCTCGCAAAATTTGCGTTTTGCCCCAACTTAGATCCCCCGGCGTGTGCCATAATTTTCATGCAATTTCCGTTCTAGGACTTTCTATGGTACTGTTAATTTCTATGCTCTCTCTCTCTCTCAGCGTTTGATTCTTTGCTGACCGTTAGTTTTCTTTTCTCTTTTTCACAAGATATTGAATATCTCGTTTACGAAACGAAAATGGCGTAGGCTGACCGGCTACATATATACATGTACACAAGAAATATGAACTATGAACATGAGAACGCACATAGGAACGACGCAGGGAACGGCACACAGGAATAACGAGGATAGGATACGGGCACATGGGTTAGATTGAAGCGAGGAAACTTTAGATACATTAACATATACGCGTCATGCAATTATCGGAATTCGGAATTGAATCTCATTATGGAATTGGAATTGGAATTGAATTGAACTGTTTCGACTGGAATTGGAATTGAAATTTCTGCTCTGGAATTGGAATTAAAAAATTTCAGTGGAATTTTTCCAGCTCTGCTGAATAGTGATGTCTTACCACATTTTCCGCAAGTTTATCAATTCCCCGAAAGTTTTACAGAATGTGTTTAACTTTTGCACCTCTGCTTCTTTTGCGATGTTCTTTCAGGTAGCTACATTAAATATACAGAGCTAGCTATGTAGCAATTGAACTGTGGTAACGTTAGGCAAACCAGCACTGAATTATATAAATAAATTGCATTAGAAACACTTTTATAAGAATGACTGTAAGCCTTTCACAAATAATTAGGAAGATTTCCAATTTGCATGCACATCAATTCAAATCCAAGCATCATATTTGAATGTTAATTAAGAATGACAGTTTGTATACATCATTGCACCTTCTGATGTAAGGGACGATATGGAAATGTTGTGAAGAGGAAACTGTACTGCAAAACACAATTGCAATAATGTGAAACATGACTTTCAATTATAGATAAAGCTTTTGACATGCCTGTTAGAATAATGACAGCTGACACATGACAGCTTCATCAGTGTCACAGAGAATGAGAATTGGAGAATTTTTAGCGTACAATTTTCATTGTTGTTGAGTGTAAATTTGGTATGTCAATGACGTCATGAAAAACACCGGAAATATTTTTCGGAACCGCAGTATCCTGATATAGCAAGATTTTACTGTATATATATATATTGTTTTGTTATTCTTGATTTCGAGGTCTACAAGACCTGACTGATACCTTTCGTTTAACTTCTGTTGTTCTTTTCCTTCTTGATGTTGATCTTTTCTACTGATCTTCGCATAATTTGGTAGCAATTGATTTTCTTTGAATATTGAATTAAATTGAATGTCTTTATCTAATTTCACGCATTTGTGTAGAGTCTTTTCTGTTTTTCTAAATTCATGCTTTTCCGTTGTTGTCAGTGTTTTTAGAATTATGAACGAATACCATTTTATTGCAAAGTATTTATTTAGCGACGTGTCGGTCTCTTTTACACGGACCATTTTCAAGCTTACATTATGAAAAGTGAGCTACAGTAATATTGAAATTTCAAAATTGTCTCAACTATGAAACACTTGTATAAAAAGCTCAAAGATATGTACACAGATAGTTTAAAAAGGGAAAGGGAAATAGAAATCAAGAAATGATATTCAGATGCCTTGTCAATCCTTTATCGTGTTGATTCAATTTAGGTGCAATCTCTTTGATCAATATAGCCTCAGCTATCTGCAATGAATTCGTATCTGCATAGCGAGCTAAAATTTCAGTATTTGTTATTAAATTTCTTGGTTTTTGTTGATGTACATTTATGTGATGAGATTTAATAGAACCATTGGTCTCATGTTGTTTCATCCTCACGTTCATTAAATTTGTTGTATATCCTATATAATAAGCATTATTACACATGCTCTCATTGCAAGAATATTGATACACAACATTGTGCTTTGAATGAAGCGAGTCCATTTTCGTTTTGATTGCATTCGCCAACTTGTAATTTTTGTAGTAGACTCTTACGTTAACATCAAATAATTCAGATTTTCCTTTTACATTGTCTTTCACAATTTTTTGGATTCTTTTTTCCTCCACTCGGTAATTTGATGTCAATTGACCTTTATAATAAAAAATGACATTCGTTTTTTCTACTTTTTCTTCGGGTTTGAAATATTTTTTCAAAATCATTTTTATTTGTTCATCAATTATGCTCATGGGATAATGGCTGTTGGTAAGTATCCTTTTAACCTTTTCTATCTTCTCTTGAAAAGATGTCCAGTCTGAACTTATATGTAGAGCTCTATGGAGATAACTTTTGATGACTGAAATTTTGTATCGTTTTGTTGTAAAGAAAGTGAAGTCCAGACAAGTATTTGTTGCTGTTTCTTTACGATATATAGAAAAAGTCAAAATATTACTACGCTTGACGAACACATCCAGAAAAGAAATAGTTTTAATTGTTTCAATTTCGTACGTAAAGTCTAAAGTAGAATTTGTTTTGAATCGATCAATAAGTTCTTGAAGCTGTTTCTCATTTTGTACAATAACAAACGTATCATCAACGTAACGGTAATAGGCAATTGGCTTAGCTGTCTCTGAATTATTCAAAACTCGATTTTCTATTTCACTCATGTAAAAATTGGTGTATGTCGGTCCCAAAAGCGACCCCATAGACACTCCATCAATCTGTTCATAGAATTCATTTAACCAGACAAAGGGGGTTTTTGTTGTACAAATTGTGAGTAATTGTCTCATAGTCTCTTCATGTATATATATATATATATATATATATATATATATATATATATATATATATATATATATATATAAAGTTTGAAAATGTTGCCTCCGTTTAACAGCTACCAAATTCAAGCCACTTATAAACAACCACAATCCCTTTTGTCGCTGCTACGTCGCAACAAAAAAGATGAACTAAAGGGTGTAACAAAATGTAACGAGAACAAATGCGGAACTTGTCATCATATAATTGAGGGAAAGACATTCAATTTTCGCAACAAAACGTACAACATCAAACATAATATGAACTGCTACTCCCATAATGTGATTTGCGCTTACGATGTTTGGGATGTATGGAATTTAATATTGGTCAAACCGGAGATCTATTGAAAAACAGAATAACAGTGCATAGACATCACATTAAGCACCCAGATACATCTCCATTGCCTGTCAGTAGACATATAGATTATTTCGATGCGCCGTAGATAATGCTAAGAAGTTTGAAGTAATGCCTTTCTTTCACCTTTCATGGAATACCAACAAGCATATGAGGGAAAACAAAGAAAACTGCTTCATTACTAATTTTAAACCTTCTTTGAATTCTGTATAAATTTTTTCATTCCATTCAGTTGTAATATTGTATTACCTCCTGTATGCATGAATAGATGTAATAATAATGTCGAAACCGGTAGCAACAGGAATTTGACTTTTGGTCCATAACATCTTTTATTTATTTATGTATATATATATATATATATATATATATATATATATATATATATATATATATATATATGTCTATTTATTTAATCACGATTTTAAATTGCTTACTGAGTGATGCACGAGTGTAAAGACAGAAACATTAGATGGACATGAAAAATTAATGTTCTATGAAATGTACAAATTGTGAAGATGAATGAAGTCACTTACCTCGATGCATATCGGACTTTTACTTCTACCACGAGTGGATGACACAGGACAAGTGGAGAGATGTTCGCCCGTATGAAAGTGATAAGAAGGCTTTTTACACGGCGTATTGCAGCTGAGGGTGTCTGAATGGGGTTCCGTAGTCATTCTTGTTACAAGTTCAGTGTTACTCACTAATTCAGAATCGGTGTCAGCTGGATCGCAAGAAAGTCGTTTCTTTAGCGTCGGGTCGTAGCCTAGATATTTAGCCGCCCGCTCAGCTACATTGCCTCTGGTCCGTTTGCCACGTGACCTTGCCCATAGGATGCCAATAATGAGTAAAGTGGCAATTGCCACGCTACAGACGAGAATTAAGATCAGAATAACGACGTTGCTGATGACCCGATTTTTTCCACTGGCACCATGGAAGGATTCCGGTCCAACTGTAACGAACAGTTCGATATCAGAGTAAAGCGGTGGAGAGCCACGGTCGCTGAGACGAACTAGAAGACGGTATAATCCGTGATTCGGTCGTGTTGAAAGTTGCCAAGTAGTATATAATCGACCACTATTAAAATCCAGATGAAATAAGCCAGTGGCATTCGAATCAATGATTTCATAGATGATAGTTCCATTTTCATAAAGGTCATCATCTTCAGCAACAAGTTGCGTTACTGTAGTATTAAATGGAGAATCAGAGTAGATTGGAGGATTGAAACCGATGAAAGAAAACTCTCCTGGGGACACTAGACGAGGTTTATTGTCATTTATGTCAGTAATATGTACAACTAATGAAGCCCTTGTCGATAACATAGGATTACCTCGATCATAAGCCCAAATATCTACGTACATTTCTTTGATTATCTCTCTGTCTATAGATTTGATAACAACAAGGTAACCATCGGGAGTCAAGTTCAAGAATTGCAATGCAAGGTTTTTATCTCTAATCAAACGAAATACTACAGCCCCATTCCTACCTTCGTCAGGATCAACAAAACGAATGAGTGTGACAATTGTACCACGAGGGGAATTTTCAGGGATATGGACGGACTGTGGACTGGCGAAAATTGGAGGGTTATCATTGACATCAAGTAAGGTTATCCTGACCGATGCATAGGATCTCCGTGACGGATTACCTGTATCCTCAGCTAGGACTTTAAAGAGAAGAGTAGGTATTGTTTCTCTATCAAGGGAAGCATTCACGTACAAGATTCCGCGAATTTTGTCGACTCTGAAATATTTTCTTCCTATCTTATCGAGAGAGTAGCGAATATCTCCGCGTGATCCACTGTCCTTGTCGGTTGCTTTTACTGTAAGGACTTCATCGTTTATTCGAGCATCCTCTGCGATTGTAGTATAATAAAAGGGATTTGAGAACACTGGACTGTGGTCATTTATATCAACGATTGGTATTACCAGAGTCTTACTAACTGTCCTTGGTGGTGCTTCACGGTCCGTACAAGCGATGTTTACGGATACTTCAACTTCTTTCTCATGATCGAAGATGCGAGTAGTCACAACATCAAAATAACGAGGTGCGCGAATTGGAGAGATCGCAAATCCTGGACTTTTTCTTAAAGAACAATTTAATTTTTCACTTTCGGTTTGATCAGGGTCGTTCACTGAAATCGTATAAACCCTCTGGCCCTCAGCCATTTCTTCTATTAATGGTTGAGAGGCCGTTACAGATATTCTAGGATCATTGTCGTTTGATGGTTTCAACCCAATAATAACTGACGCGGTTGAGGTTAAAGAAGGCGACCCATGGTCACGTGCCTCTACTACCAATACAAATTCACGCTCAATTACACGCTCGTAATCCAAGGTAGACTGAACAATTACGATTCCCGTAGTGGGATCAACACGGAAGCGATGATTAGCGATATTTTTCGGCCGACTTTCATCGACATTTAACTCATAAGAGATTCTTCTGTTTTCTTCCCCAAAGTCTTTATCAATTGCTTTGAAACGATACACCTCCGACCCGACAGGCTTAGTTTCATTGATCCACTTCGTACTTGGACCTCCTTCAAACATAGGAGCATTATCGTTCTCATCAACTACTTGAATTGTAAGCATAATACTTCCCGTTCTCACTGGATCACCACCGTCTACCGCCATGTAAAACAATGAATGTGAACGCTCATTCGCAGTATCTGCATCTAGAGCTCTGTTTAGCCTAAGCATTGGTCTTTTGTTTTGGTCTTGAAAGAAATGGAATGTATTTGTTGTATCATTGAGGAAATATCTCTTAATACCATTCGGTTCAGAATCTTTGTCTTTCGCTATGGGCAGGGCAGTAGTCGAGCCAACGGGCATGGACTCAGGAAGTGGAACAAATTTGGATTCAAATACAGGAGCATTGTCATTAGCGTCCTCGAAGAACACAGTGATGCGAACTTTGATGATTTTCTTGTCTGTGATTCGAATAAAAACACTAAACGACGCATTGCAAAAAGGACTAGCACAGCAGTTGTCTAGTTTTACACAAATATCGTCGCGGTCTATATTACTGCGAACCGATAAAGCCGAAGTATGAAGATCAACAGAGAAGTACTGTCCTGCAAATTGATTTGGATTCATCATTACTTGCTGGTAGCCTGTTGGAGAAAAAGGTCGTGGAATTTGGTTACTCATTGATGAAATATTTCCAAGCTGAGTTCCTGCCAGAATGTTGTCACCCAAATTAACTGTAACGTGAACAGTCCTGTAGTGACTGTGAAAAAATGCAGTTGAAATTTGATTTAATGAGAATATCACAAGGCAGATTCGGGCCTGCAACTTCGGCGTACACCACATTATCACTGGAATCGTTGATCGATATACAGTTAGTAAATGGAGGTATTACGTCGGCATTTTCGAAAATATATCAGGCGATGAGGAGAAACAGTTAAACTTGTTATCTAAAGGAAGAGCAACGCTCAATGTGAACAATGTTCGTGTTGTTTGGTTGCTGAGCAGTATCCAATAGGGAAGTGCGCAGAATTAAACTGCATCGAGATTCCAAAATTTCGAAATTCTTAATGACAAGATCACTTGCCTAATTTGTGCATCTCTTAATCAGGATAACTACATCATGTTACGTAGTAAATACTATTGCATTCATGCAAACCGTCACAAGAAGACATCGGTTTCTTACAAATTTATATGATTTTTGGATAGAATGAGACAATAGGCCTGCGTATTGAGTTAAAACTTTTCAATGGCCTGGGCCTACAGCAACAAGTCATCTGAACCACGGCTACGAACTCTTACTCGGTGGTTTTGTGTGGACTCTGATTCGGTAAATCTTGCCTAGTCCGAGTCCGGGAAAGTTCATCTCAATTTTTTGCCAGTGTCAATAATTAGATGACATCTGATATACTCGTATCAACACAAAACACAAACAAAACATGATGCACTGAGGTGTTGTAACTAGCACAGCTACAGTAGATTTGGAAGATATTCGAGTTGGAATTAATGACTTCTCTCAAGTGACAGGGTGATGACAGGGTTCGTGATTATATAAAGAAGGAAAATCCACCATGCACGAAAAAATACCCAAAAATTTCTGAAAAGTCTGTCTTATAGCCATAATACGATTTGAACTTGCCTGTCTACTACAGTATGGGTATCTACAACTCTGCATTAAATCAGCTGTTGCATATCGAACACATACTGGGACTGAAATTCTACAAAAAGTCGAATGAGTAGTCCGACTGATCTGACCAACATGTAGGCCTAGAACGCACTATAACCACTTCGATTAACTCTTATTTAGAAAATGACGTCTTCAACTGCTTTTAGCAAGCTCCAGTTTATCGCAATGTCACGCTGAAGTTGTAACGGAAAAGGCCATAAATCAATAGAAAAGAAGGAATATTCAACAACATTCAGTAACTAATTTTAGCCAGCTGAAGCGAACTGATTCGAATTTATCTCGAATCAGTATGCGATGGAATAACCAGTATCAGCATAAAATCATATATTTCTCCTGAATTTTGGCTTTTATTACAACTTCACATACATTCAATTCTTTGTTTGTACGTAGAAATAGCAGACATAACGACATAAAAAGACATTCAGCACAAGCCTGTAAATGGGAAATGTTATACAGAGGTGATAATTAAAAATTGACCACCTAAATTATGTCGAAATTCAGCACATCAGTGTGCCACACAATATTCGAGAGATTCCATTCTCAGCTTTCAAATAAACTATGACAAGTTTGTATTCATTATTTTGTTAGCTGGACAGTGGTCAAAACATGAAAATCACTCAATTTACACATTGTCATTTTTCAATGGAAAAATATGTGAACATTATAATGAATCAGGCACGAGGTAAGCGAGCATTTTCTGAGATTTCTACTTATACATGTACAAAGCTCATAGTGATCGTGACTCTAATGGCTGAAAATATCAAATTCTCTCTTTTTCATCAAAGATGTTAGTTTTTGGCAATGTCCTAATGAGTAAGCATATGTAAATTTCATTCAAATCTATTCAATAATTCTTTTTCAAATTTCTTTCAGCATTCTCTCATCGGCGTAAAATTTTATTCAATGAATGCTCAACCATTGAGCAGTGAGCATCTGTCACACTCAGTGTGGTGAGAGGACAAAGACAAGTTTTCGTTAATTGTTTGTAGTCAGGCAGTCAGAACGAGTTTCTGCAGGGAAAGAGGCCGAAAATGAGGCTTTCACAGAATGATGTACACCCTGTGCCTTCCACGAATCTCCGCGTTTGTCGATCTCTAAATGGTTCCTCTTTTTGTCAGATAGGATCAAAGAAAAACACGCTAGCACAATTAGACGATTTTTTGACGAAAATTAAATTTCATATGTTTTCACAAATTAAAAAAGAAGCATTAAGCCAAGAGTCATAATTTTTGACATGGAATATCTGCAAGTAATTTCTTATTATGTGCATGTGATATCATCACGTTTCTGATTGACAATTAATGCGATAATGTGGTTAAATGTGGATTAAATATGTTATCCGTGACTTAGTACTTTCCGCTTATCAGAGAAAACATAGAAAATTTTATTGTTACCAAAAGCTGCTATCTGCGTCGATTTGGATATACATGTGTTTTTCTTTGATCCTGCCTGAAAAGAAGAGGAATTAACTAGAATTCGGCAGACGCGCAGATTCGTAGTTGGCAAAGGGTGTACATCATTCCGTGAAAGTCTCATTTTCGGTCAATGGAATCATGATTTTGTGATAACTTTACGATATCATTTTTTCTTTCTGGTCAGTCTATTTCGATGAGCAATTTATCAAAAGAAAGCTCAGAAAATTTTCCGTTCATTAGAAAATCAGCTCAGAAAATTACCCGTGCATGATTGAAAATTACAGTAATATCTTTTGTTAATAAAATATTTGATTTGTAAATTGAGCGATTTTCATATTTTGACCACTGTCCAGCCAGTTAATGAAATAACGTATACGAGTGTATCATAGCTCATTTGAACGCTGAGAATAGAATCTCTCGAATGATTTATGGCATGGGTTTAATGGCTGCCTTTGTACATGTGCGCGTGAGCACATGTGATTTAATAGATAACCTTTTTTCTGCGACAGTAAGCTGTTATTGATCACATTTTAATCTGGTTTTTCTTTAAATAGTTGCGCAAATGATTAGACTTGTGTGATATTCACACATTTAGTCCATCTTGTTGGAAAGCATTCCTATGTTTTCTATCAACATCTTCGATTAGGCAAAGCGATTTCATACATGTGACATTTTCGCTGCTTTTCTTTTTGCTTCTTTTGACACTCATTTTTTGTTGTTGCGTCTGTTTCGAATCATCTGTTGAGGAAAGCCATTTATCTCAAAACGCTATCAAAATCTCTACTATCTCCATGTAGATTAAGATGCTGCAGATGTTGATCGTACTTCTATTCTATTCCATTCGTTTCTGACAATAGCGGATTTGGTTGATATTAGAGCGTGTGACCTAATGTTCATGGAAATGTTTTTCTTGACAGATTTTTTATAAAATTAAAAAATGGGACATCTTAACAGAGTGTCAACTTGAAGTTTTGCCATTTGATAGGATTTTTATTTTTTGGATTTGACTGTTTCACTAACCATTAATTTCAAAAGGCTGATTTATCAATCTACATAACTCAAAACTCAAAAGTCATCTTTCCAGAAAATATTGAGTACTTAAAATGAGATAGAAGACATTTGCATATAATTATACGCCTAATTACGTAGGAAAGATAGTAGGTGGAATTTTTCATTCCAAATACTTCATATTTGTAAGTGAACACCATTATTTTAACATCATTTCATTGAGTTAAACTTGTTAATCAATTGTAGAGTTCATTTCAATGTGCTCAAGCAAAAATGTCTCCAAAATATACTTGCGTAAAATATGCTAATGAATATGAAAGATAATATCTGATAAGTAACGCTACGGCGTCAGATGAGGCTGTCAAATATTTAATGTTCGATCTTTGTTATCTTAGAAAATGTTTCATTTCAGAGATGTCATGAACTAAAAGCATCTTCTCAGCATCGAAGTAGCTGAGAACTATAAAAGATGAGGAAGTCAATTAGTATATTGATAAAAGAAAACGACGGAGAAATTGTTAACGGTACAGATGACGCCTCAAAGTCTATAATTAAGCAGTGCAGGACGGTTTTGCGAACCCTTTTAACAGTGTTTCAACAAGCGAATTCTGACCTGCGTCAGACGCTATCTAAGGTGCGATTTGTAAAAGCTTTCTACTTTAGATTTAGTAAAATCGCATGCAAATATCTCATCCGCTCAACAACTTGGAATAGTCTTATTACGAGAGGCGAATAATATTAATTGAGTCATTCAATAGCGGACATCTACGGATGAAATCGGTAATTCGTAGAACTTTTTGATTATTTAGCAGAGACCTTTTCCACAAGGAATATAGTGCGAAACTGTTGTCATGCGATCTGATTGGATACGAGGACATTTTCGCAAGTGATTAATTCATTCACTAATCAATTTGATATCCTTCTTGTCAGTCTTTTCTCCAAGGTTGCACCTCGAATTTTGGTGAATTTGAGATAGAATGCCCCTCATAATTGTAAGAATGTTCCACATAAAAGCAAGTTTATAGTCAAAATGTAAACTAAGTACATCTTTCAGTTTCCATCGAGAATCGCAGAAGTGCACCGCATAACTGAGGTCTCCTTATGAAAAGCTCTATGAGCAACATGTTCGAGGGAAATGCAGAAGTGTTGGTCACTTAAGAGTCATATGGCGGTGTTCATTTGACGAAGCCATTTGGGAGATCCCTTCCTGGCAGATGTTGAGAAGTGCACGATGGTCCAAAGAGTCGAAAGTATCCTTAAGTCAAAGGAAATCACGATGACACCATGAGTTCTTGATTGCCGAGCTTGCAAGCTACCAAGTCATGAAATGTAATCAAAGTATGTATAGAGCATTTGTGCGTCCGACTAGAGTGTGCAAACTGATGCAATCGACTGAACCGCAAATTTCTCGAGCATCTTGGAGACAATGGGCAAAAGTGAAATCAGTCTTCAATTATTAAAGTTTAGTCGGTTGGACATGGCAATGGGTGGCAGGAAGTGGGAAAATGACTGTTGGCGACTGAATAGAAAAATGTGAGAGAGTGAGTCAGCAGACGTATGAGCGCATTCCCAGATAAATTTAGAAGAAAATTGTCTAGCCCTGGAGATTTGGATTTGAGAGATATCATTACACTGAGATTGAGATTTGGTGAGATCTCAGGAGACCTCTGAGAAAATTTGTAGGACCCTGTGAGTACTCGGAAACATTAACTCGATACTCGAGTCATTTTGGTCGTGTGGTCAAATCTACGCGACTAAAATGTTCAACGAGGCCGTAAAACCTGCAATAAGCTGCCTAATAGGTGTAATGGCTGTATATTTTTCAGCCCTCTCTCTCTCTTGGGTGGCGTCATGCCCCAGATTCCCAGGCTTCATTCTTTTACCCCGGGTTGCCCGGGCATCCCAATTTTTTTAAAGTTCGCTTTGAAGTCTTAAGTATTGCTATAAACTTGCATTTTCGATTCTTGATAACCTCACCCTTCAACTTCATAATTATTTCTCTAATAACTTCTCTGCTTCTTGATTCTACCTTTGCACTTGAAAGGGACTATATTGTCACTAAAATCTGTCTCGTTCGAATAATCGATTATTCAAACTGTCCATAGATTGATATCGTTTCGTGGTCGTACGATTTCACATGTGTGTCACATATAGCGACCACATATTGTCTGACGTGATATTAAATGCAATACTGAACTAAGGGAGACCGCCGTTGAGGCTCCTTTCAAATTAGCCGCTATTTTCATAAGTTTAACCAGTTGTTTAGCATTGATTTCAGCTCAGCTTAAGGTGCTACATCATTTAAATCTGTACTCATTAAGCCGGCAGTGAAACATGTGGTTTCTCCTGCAAACCTACGGCGTTAAATATAAGC
The DNA here is from genome assembly GCA_907163375.1 of Prostheceraeus crozeri. NCBI lineage: Eukaryota > Metazoa > Platyhelminthes > Polycladida > Euryleptidae > Prostheceraeus > Prostheceraeus crozeri. The sequence goes on from CAJQUW010007520.1 coordinate 57,580, forward strand.
GGGGCAATCATTTTGCAAATATGATTATATCACTGCAACACGACTGACAGAGCATCCAATGTACGTCAGCATATTTGATGATTTTCCCTTTTATTGGGCAAAAGAACAATTGTTCAATTTTCGCTAAAATTCCACTGCGTACTTTAGATAGAAGCGTCATTTTTAGCAATCGGTGCGAATTCCTACAGCCCGGGCTAAGTCCGAAAATTGTGAATTCAACCCAGGCCTTTGAGGTCGGGCTGGGAAACCTAGATGTGGTATTCCTAATAAGAGCGATGTAAAGTGTGCAAGTTTGTCGCAATTGTGCTATGCTAGTAACAGAGCTGATCATAAAAAACGGACCAGTTGATTTACGCTGAAATTCAATCTTTTCTCATACCTTTCAATCGCGTCGCAGAGCAACGTACATCTGTATAAATTATTAGCTAACAGAATGCATTCTAGGGTAAATAAAAATCATTACGCAGAATATAAATGGTTAGAATTGTTTCTATGCGGTTTGAATTCAAATATTATTAGAACCTTAACAAATAGATCACTCCTGTTTTCTTAGGTACAGGTAAATATTATGATTTAATTAATACTCAGCAAATCAATTTTTTTGTTTTTATCTGAATAAAAGTGTGGACTCATATTTTACATCTTGAAGTCAATCATGATCATTGTCTCTGATTATGATTTAGTCATTTTGTATCATGTAATTTGTGAAATGACAAGCGCAAGAAAACACTCTTATTAGCAAGGTTGAGTCCTTAACTAAAATTCACTTCATTCGCAATGAACTAGCAAAACATTCCTTCTCCAAACTAATTCTAATTCTAAAGGATTTGTATAATATTGCTCTTTCTTTTGCATTGCTATCATGATGTAGTCAATTCCTTGGTACTGTCTCCAAAAACTGCACATATGTGATATTCCTATATCACATGAAGCAATAGATACCAAAAAGAGTTAATGTAATGAAATCGAAACCGCTGTCACATTGGAGATGCAATTAATAGTCATTTGTTAATCTGCCTAAATCTGCCTCCCTGTATGCGTAACACCATGCAAATTACTCGGCTGCGATAGCAATAAAATGTTGTACATTCATTTCATGGTAAACGATTTAAGAAGTGCATTCGACTTCAGCTTCAAGTCGCACATCTCCTCAACTATTTTCCAGATGTTGCTGTAGTTTCTGGTGCTTCCTGATTTCCAGTGTAGATCTGCTTTGAAAATTATTTTCCTGATTTTCTCCTTGTAGTGCAAGTAGTTCCAAGGGCCCGCTTTGGAAGGTAAAGTGATGCAAGTTTATCATGTTTCAAAATCAGCGTCATCCATGCTCTGTTTTCGATAACATGTTTACTAACGTCTGCGGAAGGTGATGTCGATTAAAACAAGAAAAATTGAGCATTCGTCAAGGGATCACATCGAGTTGTATGCCTGATGCTATAGAGCGAATTGGAGTGCGCAAATCAAAAATCCTCATGTGATTGACTTGTACGACAATCACTATATCACACAAACGTCAAATTTTACAATCAAATTGTATGCGTAAATATCATATATGTGCGCATTGTTGTTGCTGGTAGACGCTTAAAATGCTTTCAACTCAATGGGCATGAAAGCTGCATTTCATAATATCAAGCAAATCTTTATATATCTACTATACTCACCATAACCAAGCAAATCCTTTTTTGAATGATCTAAATGCAGATAAAATTCCGCAATGTCAGTCGAAGACTGCATGTACTAAGAGTGGCTCTTTTAACCCACGTCTTTCATCTTCCATCTTCCATGTCACTCGCTTCTTTGCAAATTCTTCATAAGGCGACTTCCATAAGGCGTGGTGAGGCGATTTTCATCTGCCGTCTTCCGCCTTCCATCGCCCATCTTCCACCTACCGCAGTCACACTGGGGAAATCCATTTCCGATATAGTCAGCGCTATTTTTCACTATTTAGGGGAAGTCGGGGTATGATGAGACATTTTTCTTTTTTGCCACCTAACTCGTGAAAAAATAAAGTTAGACAATCGGTTTTTTATACTTAGTAGCTCCTTTTGATCAAGATCAATATACTACAACAATTGAATTTTCTTGAAAATACATCACTCGTTCAAAATTTTGAAATTATTGAACCAAGTGAATTGTTTCATCATGCCCTTATAGTCGGGCATGATGAAACAGGCTTGGGGCACTACTCTTTAAAAACGATGCTGTAAATAAATGATGGAATACGACTATAGTACAGGCGCAGTGTTAGTTAATAGAGCAAATGAAGAGGTAAAAGAAATCACAGGAGTCATAATCTTTTCATCAACTTTGAGTTAGCCAGCACAGTTCGTCACTCACCTCAATTGTAGCAGAGTTCAGGTCAAAATGGTTTCCCTTATCTGCGTCGAGTATATTCACGCACCGATGATGAGAAATAGCGAGGTTTCCCCTTTCAGTGATACGATTGGCCAGACAAACTTAGTCAAACGTCAGTGTATCCGTCAGCATCTGTCGGTACGGGAGGTTCTTGACAGTCATGTTTCAAGAAGAAAAACGATCTCTCCCTTTGTTTCGACACGTAGTGTTTATTTGATAAAGAGACTAAAATCCCGACGCGTTTCGTACTGTGGACAGTGTCAAGGGTGCCAGTGTCGTCACCCTTGACACTGTCCACAGAACGAAACGCGTCAGGATTTCATTCTCTTTATCAAATAAACACTACGTGTCGAAATAAAGGGAGAGATCGCTTTTCTTTTAGAAACATGACTGTCAGTGTATCCGATCACAGAGAACTGCGTCTGTTTCATCTTATACAATGTTTCATCCTACCCCGGCTTCCCCTACCGTTGCTATGACTACTGTCTTGATCCTAATCCTCGTGCGACATTGTGAACCAAGGCTGTTTTCTGATTGCTTCTCTTCGCAAATGACAGTTTCCTTCCTAAATCTTCCCGCAGACGTCACTTCACGTTGTCATAATTTTAGAACAGTCTGATGGCTGATGGAAATGAACTTCATCAGCCACTTAATTTCATGCCTTATGTCCGATGGACGACGCCTTATGACTACTCCTGTGTGACAGCGTGATAGACGATAGAAGATGGAAGATGACTTATGGCTGGTGATTTTTTCTGTGATAGGTTGTATTCTTTTCTACATGCAATTTAAGGGAAATCCCAAATGGAAGATGGAAGACGACTTTTTCCATGTGACAGCGGCCGTATTGTATGCCGCTCACATAGCAACATTGATAAGGGAATTACAAAAAGAAGCTGAAATTACAGAGGCAAGACAAACATTGTATGCCGATGATAGTTGTAATGATGGAGATATGTCGGAACGTTTTTGTCTGAGAGGCGTTCAATGCTAATATCATGCAAATGTGGTGAAGGCAATTTTTATGAAACAAATGCCCAATGTCAACAGTCTGATGTGGTTATAGAGTAGCCGGCGGTCTTGTTTTCGAGAGCATGCCTTCTACCACCAACGTCGCTGGATCAAGCCTGCCGATGCTCTGCCTAAGAAGAGGAATTTCATGCGTGGGCATCTGTTGAGTTTGATAAATAATATTGATAATCAAGTTATTTTTGATGAAAAAATCTTGTTTATTGTTATAAAAGCCTGAATGAAAAATAAGCGGATATAAGGCTCCACCAAATTTCAGCTTTTTTTAGTTTGCTTTACTTGTTGCTTTGTCAAAGCAGCAATCTTAATTCAAAGAAAATCATTGTTCAGACAGAGACTATAAATATGTCGTGAAAATAGAGCAGTTTCCGTTTTCTGTTGCAGTCGACAGAAAGTGCTTCCATTGAAACTAGATTTTATTTGACCATGCTTGCTGGTAGCAGTTGAACTGTCATCATCATAAATTATACCGTTTATTAAATTTGATGACAAATACTTCTGACAGGCAGTTCAGAGCGTTTGATAAAGTTCAAGCTCATGCAGACGACTATATTTCAAACTCAGCGATCCGTGGTTGGATGTCTGTGCATTGATATATTGCAAATAGTTCAAAAATTCGATAATATCATAAAAGTGTAAGCAATTTTGATGTATTTGAAAGATTTGTACTGCAATGACATCATGTGATTTCTAACATTATCTGCCCTATCTTTTTCACAACATTAGAATATCAGATTTCACTTGTGCTTAAGGTTTCCTATTCCTCAAAACTAAGAGAGGCAGAATGCAGAGTCTCTCTCTCTCAAACTGTGACTGAAGACAGATTTAGCGACATGTCTCGTAACTGTCAATGGCCTTTAGGCGGAGTGCAATTTTTTTTGTTCATTTAAGCATGAAAAAATTCTATTTTCAATCATCAATAATCAAAGACAAAAATGTTGTATGTATAGAAATGTTAGATCATTCGCCGAGATTAACAGTAGATTATAAAATCAATGTTAAATTTACAAAAAACAAGAATAAATGCTGATATATATTATATACTGATTCCTTATACTAATGAGGCATAATACTGATTCCTTATTTGCCTCCAGCACTACGCGAGTAGTAAGGAAGTGACAAACACCAGATAGCGCAAGATGGCCGCCATCGCTGACGTCCCCCCCCCTCTGGAACGACAGAGTGTCGTGGTGGACTTGGGCGACCGCCAGGATTTGTCTTGAGGCTATAGTGTGTGATGTTTTTCGTGCAATCTGCTGAATGTTGTGTTGTAAAATGGGCTGTTTCGAGTGGAAGGAGTGCTCGGATGGGAAAACGGAGGCCAGATTCGGATTCGGCGTGAAATTCTGCATCGGTATGGTGAGTTTCAAGTCAATCGGAGAGAAAAATTTTCGCTGACGTCCCCCCCCTCTGGACAGCTCGCTTCGATTTTGGCTTCCAGTGGACGGATTTTGTCGTGCGATAGCTCGTTTGAAAGCTAAGAGTGAGACAAATTCAGTGAAAGAATCGGCTTGTTCCTATCTGTCTTCGTTTAGATGTGAGACGCCATTTAAGATTTTGGGACATTGGCGAAAAACGACAGAGTTAGAATTTGGGACGTTTTGGGCTCTAGCTTCAAAACGAAGCATCGGATTGGAAAACGGATTTCAGATTTGGAATCAGCGTGAAATTCTTTATCTGTATGATGAGTTTCAAGTCAATCGGCGACAAAAAATTTTCAACATTTTTCGAAAAAACGACAGAGTTAGAATTTGGGACGTTTTGGTGTGTGGCGCCCAAACAAACCATCGGATGGGAAAACGGAGGCCAGATTCGGATTCAGCGTGAAATTCTGCATCGGTATGGTGAGTTTCAAGTCAATCGGAGAGAAAAATTTTCGCTGACGTCCCCCCCCTCTGGACAGCTCGCTTCGATTTTGGCTTCCAGTGGACGGATTTTGTCGTGCGATAGCTCGTTTGAAAGCTAAGAGTGAGACAAATTCAGTGAAAGAATCGGCTTGTTCCTATCTGTCTTCGTTTAGATGTGAGACGCCATTTAAGATTTTGGGACATTGGCGAAAAACGACAGAGTTAGAATTTGGGACGTTTTGGGCTCTAGCTTCAAAACGAAGCATCGGATTGGAAAACGGATTTCAGATTTGGAATCAGCGTGAAATTCTTTATCTGTATGGTGAGTTTCAAGTCAATCGGCGACAAAAAATTTTCAACATTTTTCGAAAAAACGACAGAGTTAGAATTTGGGACGTTTTGGTGTGTGGCGCCCAAACAAACCATCGGATGGGAAAACGGAGGCCAGATTCGGATTCAGCGTGAAATTCTGCATCGGTATGGTGAGTTTCAAGTCAATCGGAGAGAAAAATTTTCGCTGACGTCCCCCCCCCTCTGGACAGCTCGCTTCGATTTTGGCTTCCAGTGGACGGATTTAGTCGTGCTATAGCTCGTTTGAAAGCTAAGAGTGAGACAAATTCAGTGAAAGAATCGGCTTGTTCCTATCTGTCTTCGTTTAGATGTGAGACGCCATTTAAGATTTTGGGACATTGGCGAAAAACGACAGAGTTAGAATTTGGGACGTTTTGGGCTCTAGCTTCAAAACGAAGCATCGGATTGGAAAACGGATTTCAGATTTGGAATCAGCGTGAAATTCTTTATCTGTATGGTGAGTTTCAAGTCAATCGGCGACAAAAAATTTTCAACATTTTTCGAAAAAACGACAGAGTTAGAATTTGGGACGTTTTGGTGTGTGGCGCCCAAACGAACCATCGGATGGGAAAACGGAGGCCAGATTCGGATTCAGCGTGAAATTCTGCATCGGTATGGTGAGTTTCAAGTCAATCGGAGAGAAAAATTTTCGCTGACGTCCCCCCCCCTCTGGACAGCTCGCTTCGATTTTGGCTTCCAGTGGACGGATTTAGTCGTGCTATAGCTCGTTTGAAAGCTAAGAGTGAGACAAATTCAGTGAAAGAATCGGCTTGTTCCTATCTGTCTTCGTTTAGATGTGAGACGCCATTTAAGATTTTGGGACATTGGCGAAAAACGACAGAGTTAGAATTTGGGACGTTTTGGGCTCTAGCTTCAAAACGAAGCATCGGATTGGAAAACGGATTTCAGATTTGGAATCAGCGTGAAATTCTTTATCTGTATGGTGAGTTTCAAGTCAATCGGCGACAAAAAATTTTCAACATTTTTCGAAAAAACGACAGAGTTAGAATTTGGGACGTTTTGGTGTGTGGCGCCCAAACGAACCATCGGATGGGAAAACGGAGGCCAGATTCGGATTCAGCGTGAAATTCTGCATCGGTATGGTGAGTTTCAAGTCAATCGGAGAGAAAAATTTTCGCTGACGTCCCCCCCCCTCTGGACAGCTCGCTTCGATTTTGGCTTCCAGTGGACGGATTTAGTCGTGCTATAGCTCGTTTGAAAGCTAAGAGTGAGACAAATTCAGTGAAAGAATCGGCTTGTTCCTATCTGTCTTCGTTTAGATGTGAGACGCCATTTAAGATTTTGGGACATTGGCGAAAAACGACAGAGTTAGAATTTGGGACGTTTTGGGCTCTAGCTTCAAAACGAAGCATCGGATTGGAAAACGGATTTCAGATTTGGAATCAGCGTGAAATTCTTTATCTGTATGGTGAGTTTCAAGTCAATCGGCGACAAAAAATTTTCAACATTTTTCGAAAAAACGACAGAGTTAGAATTTGGGACGTTTTGGTGTGTGGCGCCCAAACGAACCATCGGATGGGAAAACGGAGGCCAGATTCGGATTCAGCGTGAAATTCTGCATCGGTATGGTGAGTTTCAAGTCAATCGGAGAGAAAAATTTTCGCTGACGTCCCCCCCCCGTCTGGACAGCTCGCTTCGATTTTGGCTTCCAGTGGACGGATTTAGTCGTGCCATAGCTCGTTTGAAAGCTAAGAGTGAGACAAATTCAGTGAAAGAATCGGCTTGTTCCTATCTGTCTTCGTTTAGATGTGAGACGCCATTTAAGATTTTGGGACATTGGCGAAAAACGACAGAGTTAGAATTTGGGACGTTTTGGGCTCTAGCTTCAAAACGAAGCATCGGATTGGAAAACGGATTTCAGATTTGGAATCAGCGTGAAATTCTTTATCTGTATGGTGAGTTTCAAGTCAATCGGCGACAAAAAATTTTCAACATTTTTCGAAAAAACGACAGAGTTAGAATTTGGGACGTTTTGGTGTGTGGCGCCCAAACGAACCATCGGATGGGAAAACGGAGGCCAGATTCGGATTCAGCGTGAAATTCTGCATCGGTATGGTGAGTTTCAAGTCAATCGGAGAGAAAAATTTTCGCTGACGTCCCCCCCCCTCTGGACAGCTCGCTTCGATTTTGGCTTCCAGTGGACGGATTTAGTCGTGCCATAGCTCGTTTGAAAGCTAAGAGTGAGACAAATTCAGTGAAAGAATCGGCTTGTTCCTATCTGTCTTCGTTTAGATGTGAGACGCCATTTAAGATTTTGGGACATTGGCGAAAAACGACAGAGTTAGAATTTGGGACGTTTTGGGCTCTAGCTTCAAAACGAAGCATCGGATTGGAAAACGGATTTCAGATTTGGAATCAGCGTGAAATTCTTTATCTGTATGGTGAGTTTCAAGTCAATCGGCGACAAAAAATTTTCAACATTTTTCGAAAAAACGACAGAGTTAGAATTTGGGACGTTTTGGTGTGTGGCGCCCAAACGAACCATCGGATGGGAAAACGGAGGCCAGATTCGGATTCAGCGTGAAATTCTGCATCGGTATGGTGAGTTTCAAGTCAATCGGAGAGAAAAATTTTCGCTGACGTCCCCCCCCCTCTGGACAGCTCGCTTCGATTTTGGCTTCCAGTGGACGGATTTAGTCGTGCCATAGCTCGTTTGAAAGCTAAGAGTGAGACAAATTCAGTGAAAGAATCGGCTTGTTCCTATCTGTCTTCGTTTAGATGTGAGACGCCATTTAAGATTTTGGGACATTGGCGAAAAACGACAGAGTTAGAATTTGGGACGTTTTGGGCTCTAGCTTCAAAACGAAGCATCGGATTGGAAAACGGATTTCAGATTTGGAATCAGCGTGAAATTCTTTATCTGTATGGTGAGTTTCAAGTCAATCGGCGACAAAAAATTTTCAACATTTTTCGAAAAAACGACAGAGTTAGAATTTGGGACGTTTTGGTGTGTGGCGCCCAAACGAACCATCGGATGGGAAAACGGAGGCCAGATTCGGATTCAGCGTGAAATTCTGCATCGGTATGGTGAGTTTCAAGTCAATCGGAGAGAAAAATTTTCGCTGACGTCCCCCCCCCTCTGGACAGCTCGCTTCGATTTTGGCTTCCAGTGGACGGATTTAGTCGTGCCATAGCTCGTTTGAAAGCTAAGAGTGAGACAAATTCAGTGAAAGAATCGGCTTGTTCCTATCTGTCTTCGTTTAGATGTGAGACGCCATTTAAGATTTTGGGACATTGGCGAAAAACGACAGAGTTAGAATTTGGGACGTTTTGGGCTCTAGCTTCAAAACGAAGCATCGGATTGGAAAACGGATTTCAGATTTGGAATCAGCGTGAAATTCTTTATCTGTATGGTGAGTTTCAAGTCAATCGGCGACAAAAAATTTTCAACATTTTTCGAAAAAACGACAGAGTTAGAATTTGGGACGTTTTGGTGTGTGGCGCCCAAACGAACCATCGGATGGGAAAACGGAGGCCAGATTCGGATTCAGCGTGAAATTCTGCATCGGTATGGTGAGTTTCAAGTCAATCGGAGAGAAAAATTTTCGCTGACGTCCCCCCCCCTCTGGACAGCTCGCTTCGATTTTGGCTTCCAGTGGACGGATTTAGTCGTGCCATAGCTCGTTTGAAAGCTAAGAGTGAGACAAATTCAGTGAAAGAATCGGCTTGTTCCTATCTGTCTTCGTTTAGATGTGAGACGCCATTTAAGATTTTGGGACATTGGCGAAAAACGACAGAGTTAGAATTTGGGACGTTTTGGGCTCTAGCTTCAAAACGAAGCATCGGATTGGAAAACGGATTTCAGATTTGGAATCAGCGTGAAATTCTTTATCTGTATGGTGAGTTTCAAGTCAATCGGCGACAAAAAATTTTCAACATTTTTCGAAAAAACGACAGAGTTAGAATTTGGGACGTTTTGGTGTGTGGCGCCCAAACGAACCATCGGATGGGAAAACGGAGGCCAGATTCGGATTCAGCGTGAAATTCTGCATCGGTATGGTGAGTTTCAAGTCAATCGGAGAGAAAAATTTTCGCTGACGTCCCCCCCCCTCTGGACAGCTCGCTTCGATTTTGGCTTCCAGTGGACGGATTTAGTCGTGCCATAGCTCGTTTGAAAGCTAAGAGTGAGACAAATTCAGTGAAAGAATCGGCTTGTTCCTATCTGTCTTCGTTTAGATGTGAGACGCCATTTAAGATTTTGGGACATTGGCGAAAAACGACAGAGTTAGAATTTGGGACGTTTTGGGCTCTAGCTTCAAAACGAAGCATCGGATTGGAAAACGGATTTCAGATTTGGAATCAGCGTGAAATTCTTTATCTGTATGGTGAGTTTCAAGTCAATCGGCGACAAAAAATTTTCAACATTTTTCGAAAAAACGACAGAGTTAGAATTTGGGACGTTTTGGTGTGTGGCGCCCAAACGAACCATCGGATGGGAAAACGGAGGCCAGATTCGGATTCAGCGTGAAATTCTGCATCGGTATGGTGAGTTTCAAGTCAATCGGAGAGAAAAATTTTCGCTGACGTCCCCCCCCCTCTGGACAGCTCGCTTCGATTTTGGCTTCCAGTGGACGGATTTAGTCGTGCCATAGCTCGTTTGAAAGCTAAGAGTGAGACAAATTCAGTGAAAGAATCGGCTTGTTCCTATCTGTCTTCGTTTAGATGTGAGACGCCATTTAAGATTTTGGGACATTGGCGAAAAACGACAGAGTTAGAATTTGGGACGTTTTGGGCTCTAGCTTCAAAACGAAGCATCGGATTGGAAAACGGATTTCAGATTTGGAATCAGCGTGAAATTCTTTATCTGTATGGTGAGTTTCAAGTCAATCGGCGACAAAAAATTTTCAACATTTTTCGAAAAAACGACAGAGTTAGAATTTGGGACGTTTTGGTGTGTGGCGCCCAAACGAACCATCGGATGGGAAAACGGAGGCCAGATTCGGATTCAGCGTGAAATTCTGCATCGGTATGGTGAGTTTCAAGTCAATCGGAGAGAAAAATTTTCGCTGACGTCCCCCCCCCTCTGGACAGCTCGCTTCGATTTTGGCTTCCAGTGGACGGATTTAGTCGTGCCATAGCTCGTTTGAAAGCTAAGAGTGAGACAAATTCAGTGAAAGAATCGGCTTGTTCCTATCTGTCTTCGTTTAGATGTGAGACGCCATTTAAGATTTTGGGACATTGGCGAAAAACGACAGAGTTAGAATTTGGGACGTTTTGGGCTCTAGCTTCAAAACGAAGCATCGGATTGGAAAACGGATTTCAGATTTGGAATCAGCGTGAAATTCTTTATCTGTATGGTGAGTTTCAAGTCAATCGGCGACAAAAAATTTTCAACATTTTTCGAAAAAACGACAGAGTTAGAATTTGGGACGTTTTGGTGTGTGGCGCCCAAACGAACCATCGGATGGGAAAACGGAGGCCAGATTCGGATTCAGCGTGAAATTCTGCATCGGTATGGTGAGTTTCAAGTCAATCGGAGAGAAAAATTTTCGCTGACGTCCCCCCCCCTCTGGACAGCTCGCTTCGATTTTGGCTTCCAGTGGACGGATTTAGTCGTGCCATAGCTCGTTTGAAAGCTAAGAGTGAGACAAATTCAGTGAAAGAATCGGCTTGTTCCTATCTGTCTTCGTTTAGATGTGAGACGCCATTTAAGATTTTGGGACATTGGCGAAAAACGACAGAGTTAGAATTTGGGACGTTTTGGGCTCTAGCTTCAAAACGAAGCATCGGATTGGAAAACGGATTTCAGATTTGGAATCAGCGTGAAATTCTTTATCTGTATGGTGAGTTTCAAGTCAATCGGCGACAAAAAATTTTCAACATTTTTCGAAAAAACGACAGAGTTAGAATTTGGGACGTTTTGGTGTGTGGCGCCCAAACGAACCATCGGATGGGAAAACGGAGGCCAGATTCGGATTCAGCGTGAAATTCTGCATCGGTATGGTGAGTTTCAAGTCAATCGGAGAGAAAAATTTTCGCTGACGTCCCCCCCCCTCTGGACAGCTCGCTTCGATTTTGGCTTCCAGTGGACGGATTTAGTCGTGCCATAGCTCGTTTGAAAGCTAAGAGTGAGACAAATTCAGTGAAAGAATCGGCTTGTTCCTATCTGTCTTCGTTTAGATGTGAGACGCCATTTAAGATTTTGGGACATTGGCGAAAAACGACAGAGTTAGAATTTGGGACGTTTTGGGCTCTAGCTTCAAAACGAAGCATCGGATTGGAAAACGGATTTCAGATTTGGAATCAGCGTGAAATTCTTTATCTGTATGGTGAGTTTCAAGTCAATCGGCGACAAAAAATTTTCAACATTTTTCGAAAAAACGACAGAGTTAGAATTTGGGACGTTTTGGTGTGTGGCGCCCAAACGAACCATCGGATGGGAAAACGGAGGCCAGATTCGGATTCAGCGTGAAATTCTGCATCGGTATGGTGAGTTTCAAGTCAATCGGAGAGAAAAATTTTCGCTGACGTCCCCCCCCTCTGGACAGCTCGCTTCGATTTTGGCTTCCAGTGGACGGATTTAGTCGTGCCATAGCTCGTTTGAAAGCTAAGAGTGAGACAAATTCAGTGAAAGAATCGGCTTGTTCCTATCTGTCTTCGTTTAGATGTGAGACGCCATTTAAGATTTTGGGACATTGGCGAAAAACGACAGAGTTAGAATTTGGGACGTTTTGGGCTCTAGCTTCAAAACGAAGCATCGGATTGGAAAACGGATTTCAGATTTGGAATCAGCGTGAAATTCTTTATCTGTATGGTGAGTTTCAAGTCAATCGGCGACAAAAAATTTTCAACATTTTTCGAAAAAACGACAGAGTTAGAATTTGGGACGTTTTGGTGTGTGGCGCCCAAACGAACCATCGGATGGGAAAACGGAGGCCAGATTCGGATTCAGCGTGAAATTCTGCATCGGTATGGTGAGTTTCAAGTCAATCGGAGAGAAAAATTTTCGCTGACGTCCCCCCCCCTCTGGACAGCTCGCTTCGATTTTGGCTTCCAGTGGACGGATTTAGTCGTGCCATAGCTCGTTTGAAAGCTAAGAGTGAGACAAATTCAGTGAAAGAATCGGCTTGTTCCTATCTGTCTTCGTTTAGATGTGAGACGCCATTTAAGATTTTGGGACATTGGCGAAAAACGACAGAGTTAGAATTTGGGACGTTTTGGGCTCTAGCTTCAAAACGAAGCATCGGATTGGAAAACGGATTTCAGATTTGGAATCAGCGTGAAATTCTTTATCTGTATGGTGAGTTTCAAGTCAATCGGCGACAAAAAATTTTCAACATTTTTCGAAAAAACGACAGAGTTAGAATTTGGGACGTTTTGGTGTGTGGCGCCCAAACGAACCATCGGATGGGAAAACGGAGGCCAGATTCGGATTCAGCGTGAAATTCTGCATCGGTATGGTGAGTTTCAAGTCAATCGGAGAGAAAAATTTTCGCTGACGTCCCCCCCCTCTGGACAGCTCGCTTCGATTTTGGCTTCCAGTGGACGGATTTAGTCGTGCCATAGCTCGTTTGAAAGCTAAGAGTGAGACAAATTCAGTGAAAGAATCGGCTTGTTCCTATCTGTCTTCGTTTAGATGTGAGACGCCATTTAAGATTTTGGGACATTGGCGAAAAACGACAGAGTTAGAATTTGGGACGTTTTGGGCTCTAGCTTCAAAACGAAGCATCGGATTGGAAAACGGATTTCAGATTTGGAATCAGCGTGAAATTCTTTATCTGTATGGTGAGTTTCAAGTCAATCGGCGACAAAAAATTTTCAACATTTTTCGAAAAAACGACAGAGTTAGAATTTGGGACGTTTTGGTGTGTGGCGCCCAAACGAACCATCGGATGGGAAAACGGAGGCCAGATTCGGATTCAGCGTGAAATTCTGCATCGGTATGGTGAGTTTCAAGTCAATCGGAGAGAAAAATTTTCGCTGACGTCCCCCCCCCTCTGGACAGCTCGCTTCGATTTTGGCTTCCAGTGGACGGATTTAGTCGTGCCATAGCTCGTTTGAAAGCTAAGAGTGAGACAAATTCAGTGAAAGAATCGGCTTGTTCCTATCTGTCTTCGTTTAGATGTGAGACGCCATTTAAGATTTTGGGACATTGGCGAAAAACGACAGAGTTAGAATTTGGGACGTTTTGGGCTCTAGCTTCAAAACGAAGCATCGGATTGGAAAACGGATTTCAGATTTGGAATCAGCGTGAAATTCTTTATCTGTATGGTGAGTTTCAAGTCAATCGGCGACAAAAAATTTTCAACATTTTTCGAAAAAACGACAGAGTTAGAATTTGGGACGTTTTGGTGTGTGGCGCCCAAACGAACCATCGGATGGGAAAACGGAGGCCAGATTCGGATTCAGCGTGAAATTCTGCATCGGTATGGTGAGTTTCAAGTCAATCGGAGAGAAAAATTTTCGCTGACGTCCCCCCCCTCTGGACAGCTCGCTTCGATTTTGGCTTCCAGTGGACGGATTTAGTCGTGCCATAGCTCGTTTGAAAGCTAAGAGTGAGACAAATTCAGTGAAAGAATCGGCTTGTTCCTATCTGTCTTCGTTTAGATGTGAGACGCCATTTAAGATTTTGGGACATTGGCGAAAAACGACAGAGTTAGAATTTGGGACGTTTTGGGCTCTAGCTTCAAAACGAAGCATCGGATTGGAAAACGGATTTCAGATTTGGAATCAGCGTGAAATTCTTTATCTGTATGGTGAGTTTCAAGTCAATCGGCGACAAAAAATTTTCAACATTTTTCGAAAAAACGACAGAGTTAGAATTTGGGACGTTTTGGTGTGTGGCGCCCAAACGAACCATCGGATGGGAAAACGGAGGCCAGATTCGGATTCAGCGTGAAATTCTGCATCGGTATGGTGAGTTTCAAGTCAATCGGAGAGAAAAATTTTCGCTGACGTCCCCCCCCCTCTGGACAGCTCGCTTCGATTTTGGCTTCCAGTGGACGGATTTAGTCGTGCCATAGCTCGTTTGAAAGCTAAGAGTGAGACAAATTCAGTGAAAGAATCGGCTTGTTCCTATCTGTCTTCGTTTAGATGTGAGACGCCATTTAAGATTTTGGGACATTGGCGAAAAACGACAGAGTTAGAATTTGGGACGTTTTGGGCTCTAGCTTCAAAACGAAGCATCGGATTGGAAAACGGATTTCAGATTTGGAATCAGCGTGAAATTCTTTATCTGTATGGTGAGTTTCAAGTCAATCGGCGACAAAAAATTTTCAACATTTTTCGAAAAAACGACAGAGTTAGAATTTGGGACGTTTTGGTGTGTGGCGCCCAAACGAACCATCGGATGGGAAAACGGAGGCCAGATTCGGATTCAGCGTGAAATTCTGCATCGGTATGGTGAGTTTCAAGTCAATCGGAGAGAAAAATTTTCGCTGACGTCCCCCCCCCTCTGGACAGCTCGCTTCGATTTTGGCTTCCAGTGGACGGATTTAGTCGTGCCATAGCTCGTTTGAAAGCTAAGAGTGAGACAAATTCAGTGAAAGAATCGGCTTGTTCCTATCTGTCTTCGTTTAGATGTGAGACGCCATTTAAGATTTTGGGACATTGGCGAAAAACGACAGAGTTAGAATTTGGGACGTTTTGGGCTCTAGCTTCAAAACGAAGCATCGGATTGGAAAACGGATTTCAGATTTGGAATCAGCGTGAAATTCTTTATCTGTATGGTGAGTTTCAAGTCAATCGGCGACAAAAAATTTTCAACATTTTTCGAAAAAACGACAGAGTTAGAATTTGGGACGTTTTGGTGTGTGGCGCCCAAACGAACCATCGGATGGGAAAACGGAGGCCAGATTCGGATTCAGCGTGAAATTCTGCATCGGTATGGTGAGTTTCAAGTCAATCGGAGAGAAAAATTTTCGCTGACGTCCCCCCCCCTCTGGACAGCTCGCTTCGATTTTGGCTTCCAGTGGACGGATTTAGTCGTGCCATAGCTCGTTTGAAAGCTAAGAGTGAGACAAATTCAGTGAAAGAATCGGCTTGTTCCTATCTGTCTTCGTTTAGATGTGAGACGCCATTTAAGATTTTGGGACATTGGCGAAAAACGACAGAGTTAGAATTTGGGACGTTTTGGGCTCTAGCTTCAAAACGAAGCATCGGATTGGAAAACGGATTTCAGATTTGGAATCAGCGTGAAATTCTTTATCTGTATGGTGAGTTTCAAGTCAATCGGCGACAAAAAATTTTCAACATTTTTCGAAAAAACGACAGAGTTAGAATTTGGGACGTTTTGGTGTGTGGCGCCCAAACGAACCATCGGATGGGAAAACGGAGGCCAGATTCGGATTCAGCGTGAAATTCTGCATCGGTATGGTGAGTTTCAAGTCAATCGGAGAGAAAAATTTTCGCTGACGTCCCCCCCCTCTGGACAGCTCGCTTCGATTTTGGCTTCCAGTGGACGGATTTAGTCGTGCCATAGCTCGTTTGAAAGCTAAGAGTGAGACAAATTCAGTGAAAGAATCGGCTTGTTCCTATCTGTCTTCGTTTAGATGTGAGACGCCATTTAAGATTTTGGGACATTGGCGAAAAACGACAGAGTTAGAATTTGGGACGTTTTGGGCTCTAGCTTCAAAACGAAGCATCGGATTGGAAAACGGATTTCAGATTTGGAATCAGCGTGAAATTCTTTATCTGTATGGTGAGTTTCAAGTCAATCGGCGACAAAAAATTTTCAACATTTTTCGAAAAAACGACAGAGTTAGAATTTGGGACGTTTTGGTGTGTGGCGCCCAAACGAACCATCGGATGGGAAAACGGAGGCCAGATTCGGATTCAGCGTGAAATTCTGCATCGGTATGGTGAGTTTCAAGTCAATCGGAGAGAAAAATTTTCGCTGACGTCCCCCCCCCTCTGGACAGCTCGCTTCGATTTTGGCTTCCAGTGGACGGATTTAGTCGTGCCATAGCTCGTTTGAAAGCTAAGAGTGAGACAAATTCAGTGAAAGAATCGGCTTGTTCCTATCTGTCTTCGTTTAGATGTGAGACGCCATTTAAGATTTTGGGACATTGGCGAAAAACGACAGAGTTAGAATTTGGGACGTTTTGGGCTCTAGCTTCAAAACGAAGCATCGGATTGGAAAACGGATTTCAGATTTGGAATCAGCGTGAAATTCTTTATCTGTATGGTGAGTTTCAAGTCAATCGGCGACAAAAAATTTTCAACATTTTTCGAAAAAACGACAGAGTTAGAATTTGGGACGTTTTGGTGTGTGGCGCCCAAACGAACCATCGGATGGGAAAACGGAGGCCAGATTCGGATTCAGCGTGAAATTCTGCATCGGTATGGTGAGTTTCAAGTCAATCGGAGAGAAAAATTTTCGCTGACGTCCCCCCCCCTCTGGACAGCTCGCTTCGATTTTGGCTTCCAGTGGACGGATTTAGTCGTGCCATAGCTCGTTTGAAAGCTAAGAGTGAGACAAATTCAGTGAAAGAATCGGCTTGTTCCTATCTGTCTTCGTTTAGATGTGAGACGCCATTTAAGATTTTGGGACATTGGCGAAAAACGACAGAGTTAGAATTTGGGACGTTTTGGGCTCTAGCTTCAAAACGAAGCATCGGATTGGAAAACGGATTTCAGATTTGGAATCAGCGTGAAATTCTTTATCTGTATGGTGAGTTTCAAGTCAATCGGCGACAAAAAATTTTCAACATTTTTCGAAAAAACGACAGAGTTAGAATTTGGGACGTTTTGGTGTGTGGCGCCCAAACGAACCATCGGATGGGAAAACGGAGGCCAGATTCGGATTCAGCGTGAAATTCTGCATCGGTATGGTGAGTTTCAAGTCAATCGGAGAGAAAAATTTTCGCTGACGTCCCCCCCCCTCTGGACAGCTCGCTTCGATTTTGGCTTCCAGTGGACGGATTTAGTCGTGCCATAGCTCGTTTGAAAGCTAAGAGTGAGACAAATTCAGTGAAAGAATCGGCTTGTTCCTATCTGTCTTCGTTTAGATGTGAGACGCCATTTAAGATTTTGGGACATTGGCGAAAAACGACAGAGTTAGAATTTGGGACGTTTTGGGCTCTAGCTTCAAAACGAAGCATCGGATTGGAAAACGGATTTCAGATTTGGAATCAGCGTGAAATTCTTTATCTGTATGGTGAGTTTCAAGTCAATCGGCGACAAAAAATTTTCAACATTTTTCGAAAAAACGACAGAGTTAGAATTTGGGACGTTTTGGTGTGTGGCGCCCAAACGAACCATCGGATGGGAAAACGGAGGCCAGATTCGGATTCAGCGTGAAATTCTGCATCGGTATGGTGAGTTTCAAGTCAATCGGAGAGAAAAATTTTCGCTGACGTCCCCCCCCCTCTGGACAGCTCGCTTCGATTTTGGCTTCCAGTGGACGGATTTAGTCGTGCCATAGCTCGTTTGAAAGCTAAGAGTGAGACAAATTCAGTGAAAGAATCGGCTTGTTCCTATCTGTCTTCGTTTAGATGTGAGACGCCATTTAAGATTTTGGGACATTGGCGAAAAACGACAGAGTTAGAATTTGGGACGTTTTGGGCTCTAGCTTCAAAACGAAGCATCGGATTGGAAAACGGATTTCAGATTTGGAATCAGCGTGAAATTCTTTATCTGTATGGTGAGTTTCAAGTCAATCGGCGACAAAAAATTTTCAACATTTTTCGAAAAAACGACAGAGTTAGAATTTGGGACGTTTTGGTGTGTGGCGCCCAAACGAACCATCGGATGGGAAAACGGAGGCCAGATTCGGATTCAGCGTGAAATTCTGCATCGGTATGGTGAGTTTCAAGTCAATCGGAGAGAAAAATTTTCGCTGACGTCCCCCCCCCTCTGGACAGCTCGCTTCGATTTTGGCTTCCAGTGGACGGATTTAGTCGTGCCATAGCTCGTTTGAAAGCTAAGAGTGAGACAAATTCAGTGAAAGAATCGGCTTGTTCCTATCTGTCTTCGTTTAGATGTGAGACGCCATTTAAGATTTTGGGACATTGGCGAAAAACGACAGAGTTAGAATTTGGGACGTTTTGGGCTCTAGCTTCAAAACGAAGCATCGGATTGGAAAACGGATTTCAGATTTGGAATCAGCGTGAAATTCTTTATCTGTATGGTGAGTTTCAAGTCAATCGGCGACAAAAAATTTTCAACATTTTTCGAAAAAACGACAGAGTTAGAATTTGGGACGTTTTGGTGTGTGGCGCCCAAACGAACCATCGGATGGGAAAACGGAGGCCAGATTCGGATTCAGCGTGAAATTCTGCATCGGTATGGTGAGTTTCAAGTCAATCGGAGAGAAAAATTTTCGCTGACGTCCCCCCCCCTCTGGACAGCTCGCTTCGATTTTGGCTTCCAGTGGACGGATTTAGTCGTGCCATAGCTCGTTTGAAAGCTAAGAGTGAGACAAATTCAGTGAAAGAATCGGCTTGTTCCTATCTGTCTTCGTTTAGATGTGAGACGCCATTTAAGATTTTGGGACATTGGCGAAAAACGACAGAGTTAGAATTTGGGACGTTTTGGGCTCTAGCTTCAAAACGAAGCATCGGATTGGAAAACGGATTTCAGATTTGGAATCAGCGTGAAATTCTTTATCTGTATGGTGAGTTTCAAGTCAATCGGCGACAAAAAATTTTCAACATTTTTCGAAAAAACGACAGAGTTAGAATTTGGGACGTTTTGGTGTGTGGCGCCCAAACGAACCATCGGATGGGAAAACGGAGGCCAGATTCGGATTCAGCGTGAAATTCTGCATCGGTATGGTGAGTTTCAAGTCAATCGGAGAGAAAAATTTTCGCTGACGTCCCCCCCCCTCTGGACAGCTCGCTTCGATTTTGGCTTCCAGTGGACGGATTTAGTCGTGCCATAGCTCGTTTGAAAGCTAAGAGTGAGACAAATTCAGTGAAAGAATCGGCTTGTTCCTATCTGTCTTCGTTTAGATGTGAGACGCCATTTAAGATTTTGGGACATTGGCGAAAAACGACAGAGTTAGAATTTGGGACGTTTTGGGCTCTAGCTTCAAAACGAAGCATCGGATTGGAAAACGGATTTCAGATTTGGAATCAGCGTGAAATTCTTTATCTGTATGGTGAGTTTCAAGTCAATCGGCGACAAAAAATTTTCAACATTTTTCGAAAAAACGACAGAGTTAGAATTTGGGACGTTTTGGTGTGTGGCGCCCAAACGAACCATCGGATGGGAAAACGGAGGCCAGATTCGGATTCAGCGTGAAATTCTGCATCGGTATGGTGAGTTTCAAGTCAATCGGAGAGAAAAATTTTCGCTGACGTCCCCCCCCTCTGGACAGCTCGCTTCGATTTTGGCTTCCAGTGGACGGATTTAGTCGTGCCATAGCTCGTTTGAAAGCTAAGAGTGAGACAAATTCAGTGAAAGAATCGGCTTGTTCCTATCTGTCTTCGTTTAGATGTGAGACGCCATTTAAGATTTTGGGACATTGGCGAAAAACGACAGAGTTAGAATTTGGGACGTTTTGGGCTCTAGCTTCAAAACGAAGCATCGGATTGGAAAACGGATTTCAGATTTGGAATCAGCGTGAAATTCTTTATCTGTATGGTGAGTTTCAAGTCAATCGGCGACAAAAAATTTTCAACATTTTTCGAAAAAACGACAGAGTTAGAATTTGGGACGTTTTGGTGTGTGGCGCCCAAACGAACCATCGGATGGGAAAACGGAGGCCAGATTCGGATTCAGCGTGAAATTCTGCATCGGTATGGTGAGTTTCAAGTCAATCGGAGAGAAAAATTTTCGCTGACGTCCCCCCCCCTCTGGACAGCTCGCTTCGATTTTGGCTTCCAGTGGACGGATTTAGTCGTGCCATAGCTCGTTTGAAAGCTAAGAGTGAGACAAATTCAGTGAAAGAATCGGCTTGTTCCTATCTGTCTTCGTTTAGATGTGAGACGCCATTTAAGATTTTGGGACATTGGCGAAAAACGACAGAGTTAGAATTTGGGACGTTTTGGGCTCTAGCTTCAAAACGAAGCATCGGATTGGAAAACGGATTTCAGATTTGGAATCAGCGTGAAATTCTTTATCTGTATGGTGAGTTTCAAGTCAATCGGCGACAAAAAATTTTCAACATTTTTCGAAAAAACGACAGAGTTAGAATTTGGGACGTTTTGGTGTGTGGCGCCCAAACGAACCATCGGATGGGAAAACGGAGGCCAGATTCGGATTCAGCGTGAAATTCTGCATCGGTATGGTGAGTTTCAAGTCAATCGGAGAGAAAAATTTTCGCTGACGTCCCCCCCCCTCTGGACAGCTCGCTTCGATTTTGGCTTCCAGTGGACGGATTTAGTCGTGCCATAGCTCGTTTGAAAGCTAAGAGTGAGACAAATTCAGTGAAAGAATCGGCTTGTTCCTATCTGTCTTCGTTTAGATGTGAGACGCCATTTAAGATTTTGGGACATTGGCGAAAAACGACAGAGTTAGAATTTGGGACGTTTTGGGCTCTAGCTTCAAAACGAAGCATCGGATTGGAAAACGGATTTCAGATTTGGAATCAGCGTGAAATTCTTTATCTGTATGGTGAGTTTCAAGTCAATCGGCGACAAAAAATTTTCAACATTTTTCGAAAAAAACGACAGAGTTAGAATTTGGGACGTTTTGGTGTGTGGCGCCCAAACGAACCATCGGATGGGAAAACGGAGGCCAGATTCGGATTCAGCGTGAAATTCTGCATCGGTATGGTGAGTTTCAAGTCAATCGGAGAGAAAAATTTTCGCTGACGTCCCCCCCCCTCTGGACAGCTCGCTTCGATTTTGGCTTCCAGTGGACGGATTTAGTCGTGCCATAGCTCGTTTGAAAGCTAAGAGTGAGACAAATTCAGTGAAAGAATCGGCTTGTTCCTATCTGTCTTCGTTTAGATGTGAGACGCCATTTAAGATTTTGGGACATTGGCGAAAAACGACAGAGTTAGAATTTGGGACGTTTTGGGCTCTAGCTTCAAAACGAAGCATCGGATTGGAAAACGGATTTCAGATTTGGAATCAGCGTGAAATTCTTTATCTGTATGGTGAGTTTCAAGTCAATCGGCGACAAAAAATTTTCAACATTTTTCGAAAAAACGACAGAGTTAGAATTTGGGACGTTTTGGTGTGTGGCGCCCAAACGAACCATCGGATGGGAAAACGGAGGCCAGATTCGGATTCAGCGTGAAATTCTGCATCGGTATGGTGAGTTTCAAGTCAATCGGAGAGAAAAATTTTCGCTGACGTCCCCCCCCCCTCTGGACAGCTCGCTTCGATTTTGGCTTCCAGTGGACGGATTTAGTCGTGCCATAGCTCGTTTGAAAGCTAAGAGTGAGACAAATTCAGTGAAAGAATCGGCTTGTTCCTATCTGTCTTCGTTTAGATGTGAGACGCCATTTAAGATTTTGGGACATTGGCGAAAAACGACAGAGTTAGAATTTGGGACGTTTTGGGCTCTAGCTTCAAAACGAAGCATCGGATTGGAAAACGGATTTCAGATTTGGAATCAGCGTGAAATTCTTTATCTGTATGGTGAGTTTCAAGTCAATCGGCGACAAAAAATTTTCAACATTTTTCGAAAAAACGACAGAGTTAGAATTTGGGACGTTTTGGTGTGTGGCGCCCAAACGAACCATCGGATGGGAAAACGGAGGCCAGATTCGGATTCAGCGTGAAATTCTGCATCGGTATGGTGAGTTTCAAGTCAATCGGAGAGAAAAATTTTCGCTGACGTCCCCCCCCCTCTGGACAGCTCGCTTCGATTTTGGCTTCCAGTGGACGGATTTAGTCGTGCCATAGCTCGTTTGAAAGCTAAGAGTGAGACAAATTCAGTGAAAGAATCGGCTTGTTCCTATCTGTCTTCGTTTAGATGTGAGACGCCATTTAAGATTTTGGGACATTGGCGAAAAACGACAGAGTTAGAATTTGGGACGTTTTGGGCTCTAGCTTCAAAACGAAGCATCGGATTGGAAAACGGATTTCAGATTTGGAATCAGCGTGAAATTCTTTATCTGTATGGTGAGTTTCAAGTCAATCGGCGACAAAAAATTTTCAACATTTTTCGAAAAAACGACAGAGTTAGAATTTGGGACGTTTTGGTGTGTGGCGCCCAAACGAACCATCGGATGGGAAAACGGAGGCCAGATTCGGATTCAGCGTGAAATTCTGCATCGGTATGGTGAGTTTCAAGTCAATCGGAGAGAAAAATTTTCGCTGACGTCCCCCCCCCTCTGGACAGCTCGCTTCGATTTTGGCTTCCAGTGGACGGATTTAGTCGTGCCATAGCTCGTTTGAAAGCTAAGAGTGAGACAAATTCAGTGAAAGAATCGGCTTGTTCCTATCTGTCTTCGTTTAGATGTGAGACGCCATTTAAGATTTTGGGACATTGGCGAAAAACGACAGAGTTAGAATTTGGGACGTTTTGGGCTCTAGCTTCAAAACGAAGCATCGGATTGGAAAACGGATTTCAGATTTGGAATCAGCGTGAAATTCTTTATCTGTATGGTGAGTTTCAAGTCAATCGGCGACAAAAAATTTTCAACATTTTTCGAAAAAACGACAGAGTTAGAATTTGGGACGTTTTGGTGTGTGGCGCCCAAACGAACCATCGGATGGGAAAACGGAGGCCAGATTCGGATTCAGCGTGAAATTCTGCATCGGTATGGTGAGTTTCAAGTCAATCGGAGAGAAAAATTTTCGCTGACGTCCCCCCCCTCTGGACAGCTCGCTTCGATTTTGGCTTCCAGTGGACGGATTTAGTCGTGCCATAGCTCGTTTGAAAGCTAAGAGTGAGACAAATTCAGTGAAAGAATCGGCTTGTTCCTATCTGTCTTCGTTTAGATGTGAGACGCCATTTAAGATTTTGGGACATTGGCGAAAAACGACAGAGTTAGAATTTGGGACGTTTTGGGCTCTAGCTTCAAAACGAAGCATCGGATTGGAAAACGGATTTCAGATTTGGAATCAGCGTGAAATTCTTTATCTGTATGGTGAGTTTCAAGTCAATCGGCGACAAAAAATTTTCAACATTTTTCGAAAAAACGACAGAGTTAGAATTTGGGACGTTTTGGTGTGTGGCGCCCAAACGAACCATCGGATGGGAAAACGGAGGCCAGATTCGGATTCAGCGTGAAATTCTGCATCGGTATGGTGAGTTTCAAGTCAATCGGAGAGAAAAATTTTCGCTGACGTCCCCCCCCCTCTGGACAGCTCGCTTCGATTTTGGCTTCCAGTGGACGGATTTAGTCGTGCCATAGCTCGTTTGAAAGCTAAGAGTGAGACAAATTCAGTGAAAGAATCGGCTTGTTCCTATCTGTCTTCGTTTAGATGTGAGACGCCATTTAAGATTTTGGGACATTGGCGAAAAACGACAGAGTTAGAATTTGGGACGTTTTGGGCTCTAGCTTCAAAACGAAGCATCGGATTGGAAAACGGATTTCAGATTTGGAATCAGCGTGAAATTCTTTATCTGTATGGTGAGTTTCAAGTCAATCGGCGACAAAAAATTTTCAACATTTTTCGAAAAAACGACAGAGTTAGAATTTGGGACGTTTTGGTGTGTGGCGCCCAAACGAACCATCGGATGGGAAAACGGAGGCCAGATTCGGATTCAGCGTGAAATTCTGCATCGGTATGGTGAGTTTCAAGTCAATCGGAGAGAAAAATTTTCGCTGACGTCCCCCCCCTCTGGACAGCTCGCTTCGATTTTGGCTTCCAGTGGACGGATTTAGTCGTGCCATAGCTCGTTTGAAAGCTAAGAGTGAGACAAATTCAGTGAAAGAATCGGCTTGTTCCTATCTGTCTTCGTTTAGATGTGAGACGCCATTTAAGATTTTGGGACATTGGCGAAAAACGACAGAGTTAGAATTTGGGACGTTTTGGGCTCTAGCTTCAAAACGAAGCATCGGATTGGAAAACGGATTTCAGATTTGGAATCAGCGTGAAATTCTTTATCTGTATGGTGAGTTTCAAGTCAATCGGCGACAAAAAATTTTCAACATTTTTCGAAAAAACGACAGAGTTAGAATTTGGGACGTTTTGGTGTGTGGCGCCCAAACGAACCATCGGATGGGAAAACGGAGGCCAGATTCGGATTCAGCGTGAAATTCTGCATCGGTATGGTGAGTTTCAAGTCAATCGGAGAGAAAAATTTTCGCTGACGTCCCCCCCCTCTGGACAGCTCGCTTCGATTTTGGCTTCCAGTGGACGGATTTAGTCGTGCCATAGCTCGTTTGAAAGCTAAGAGTGAGACAAATTCAGTGAAAGAATCGGCTTGTTCCTATCTGTCTTCGTTTAGATGTGAGACGCCATTTAAGATTTTGGGACATTGGCGAAAAACGACAGAGTTAGAATTTGGGACGTTTTGGGCTCTAGCTTCAAAACGAAGCATCGGATTGGAAAACGGATTTCAGATTTGGAATCAGCGTGAAATTCTTTATCTGTATGGTGAGTTTCAAGTCAATCGGCGACAAAAAATTTTCAACATTTTTCGAAAAAACGACAGAGTTAGAATTTGGGACGTTTTGGTGTGTGGCGCCCAAACGAACCATCGGATGGGAAAACGGAGGCCAGATTCGGATTCAGCGTGAAATTCTGCATCGGTTATGGTGAGTTTCAAGGCAATCGGCGAGAAAAATTTTCGCCGACGTCCCCCCCCTCTGGATTCAAAATACTATCCCACTCACTAAATCCTACTCTA
>CAJQUW010007521.1:0-40056 GCA_907163375.1 Prostheceraeus crozeri
TCGAAATATTTTTCTAATGACTTTACCTACTTCATTAAAATTTAAATCTTTTTGAGTGGTAATTCCTAAAAAGAAACTATCTGTATCACCACCCAGCAAGCGAACCTCTTTTACAGAGGGCATGGTTTTTAATATTTTGTAGAAGAGTTGATACATTTCAAGCTTGGAATAATCTAAAACGGCTTGCCCAATATAGATGGGTTTGCACAACTCAACTTCTGATTTAATCATTTTAACACCTACAAGATCCTCATCGATGATGTCTCTATCAATGAAAAGAGGTGATGAGGTCAATTTGTGATTTTTTTGTTCATCAACGACTAGTTTGTAATTCTTACGTTTTCTAACATCCTCCATGGTCTTTCCGAATAGACTATTATTCTTATATTTATAAAAATCCTTTTCAAAATTATTTTTGGCGAGTGCACGTTTTTGACTGTTACTATCTATGTAGGGTTTGAGGAAGGCTTTCTGTCTAAATTTGATAATGCGGTGAACTGACTTTAGAAGCATGCCCATTTCTAAATAGAATTTTAATATGCAGAAGTGTACGAGATAATTTTTCTTATCATATTGGGTGAGTAAAAGTTTGCGGCATGGTTTGTACCTAGCTGTCCACACTCTGTTAAGTTATTATGAAATTGTGACATGAATGGTGAAAACATATCTTCAGTCACTTCGCCAGATTCAGGTGCGAGTGGGAAATCAGCAGTTTTATTTTTAATACTATTTGGATAAATCAAATCCACTTCAAAATAATATCCCCAATCACCTTCATCTGGAATATTCAGTATGTTTGAAGGGTTGGAGTAATACTCAAGCTCATTTTGATTTAACCAACTAAACTCGGAATGAGGTAGTGGTTTAGACAGTGAACTGCCATATAAATTATTTTGGTCATAGTACTTTAGGTGGATATGATCATCACCTACTGTTTCAGATTTTATATGATGTTTATTTACAAATGTGAGACCACCGCGTATTCCGCGCTCAAATATATTATACATCTCCGGGTCTTGTAAGAGATGAATGGTCTCACCAGTCATTTTAAAG
The DNA here is from genome assembly GCA_907163375.1 of Prostheceraeus crozeri. Taxonomy (NCBI): domain Eukaryota; kingdom Metazoa; phylum Platyhelminthes; order Polycladida; family Euryleptidae; genus Prostheceraeus; species Prostheceraeus crozeri. The sequence continues at coordinate 1,054 of CAJQUW010007521.1, forward strand.
GCTGATTTAAAGGACATGGCTGGTAGACTGACAAAGTGGATAGGATCTAATTTGTCTTCTTCTAATGCCACTCGTCGAAACTCCTGAAAGACATCAGCCAGCAAAATGACATCTAATTCTAAGTAAGCGATCATATAATCGCCAAACGTTTTACAATTAAATTTTAACCATGCCTCTTGAGCATGTTCATAGTCCTCTACTGGACAATCTTCACCCGTCAAATCGTTTTTGAATTTGTCAATGGAAGGAAGGGTTGTTTCATTTAGTTTAGACATTGAGCTAAAATACGCATAAGGAAAGACTCCTTTGCGAGTGATTATTTCATCCGTTAAGTTTGGATAGTGTTTCTTCAAAGTTTGACTATGGGGAAGAAACTTGAGATTACGAACGAGAGAAGCTAGTGACGCTGACATGAATTGAAATGAATCTAAAAATTTTATTTCGAAGAAGACTGTCTTATTTTCTTTAGTTTTATCTACTGGTACTTTTGCTGTCATTGCCATGAATTTTTCTCTCGTTTGTGCTATTACATTAAACTGCCACGATTTCATCTGGCTCAACCCTCCTTTTATGAGCATATGACTGTCATAGCCCTTAAAGTTATGAAAAATGACGGGTAGTACACGACGTCTCAACCTAAGTGAAAAGTTACATTTGGAGCAGAGTGCGTTTCTAAATTTACCAGTGATGTGATCATGATCACGCACTTTCTTAATTTTATCGTCATCAAACGTTTTATGACATTTAGGACAGGATGTGCAACTTTCAAATTTTTGTTTGTCTTCATCTGACATATGTAGTGACTTACGCTGCAATTGGGAATCATATGATTGTTGAAATTTTGCAGCTTTATCGAGAAATTCTAGAAATTTTGAAATGCAATCTTCACCTTGCCAAGTATGCATTTTGTTTTGTCTATTCCTAAAGTGGTCATGCCATACTTCATAGCAGGATATGGCTGCTGGCTTGTGGATGATATCATCAATGTAGCATTCTATGTCTGCGTAAATGACACGCAGGGGACTTAATTCGTCACCATTATCCCTATGTGAAAATATTTTATCTTTGGGCATGCGTTCCATTTGTAATTTACCTCGCTTGCACCATTCATAGTGAGTTTCAAATTTATCTTTACTCCAAAATGAGCGGATGCAGCGGTCGCATACAAAATGTTCACCTCTTTTAGAGTGCCCCAAGTGAGTGTACAAGCGAGAGATTTTGGGAATACCACAGTAGTGCCATTCCTCGCTATCATCTTGTTTTACTAATAAGAGGTTGACTACACGTTCATAACAAGTTGAACGTGAATTATAGCGGGCACCCTTCAACCCCTTCTCCCACACGTGAACGACAATTTTAATCTTATTATGTTTTTCGAACGTTTCTACATCTTTGATTTTCATGTTGTTACTATCACAACCTTCAAAGTCTAGTTCATCCTCCCACTGTCTATAGCTATAGGTGCGATCTCGATGCGCGTTGATATCATTATAGTGAAGGATGGATAGGACTGCATATTTGAAACACTGTGATTTACAATCAACATTGATGACAGCTTTCTTATTATACAACGTTTTTGGAAGTTTAAATGTGCCTCGAGCTGCATGACTTTCTAATAGGGAAATTTTGAATATGGCTGAGTCCACACCATCACAAATGAGAGCGCTGTCGCGTTGATTGAATTTATCTACATTTGATTTTAAACATTGAATGTGAAAATTTAGCCAAGACTCGCAGTCTACAACTTCGGTTGCGGAAGAGGAAGGAATATGAAACTGTATTCTCTCCGTCACTTGACCCGTTTGAAAATCTATTTTAATATATTTTAGTTTAAGGTAGATGAGCGCCTTCATTCTAAAATTGTCTAAATTATTGAAGAGCGCTTCGATAATGTTAGAATTTTGAAGGAGCCACTCAGGAAAATCTACAATTTGAGTATTGGACTCCATGCAGTAGTCGCGTACTAAATTATTATGTGAAACATTAATGAGGGAGATGGTAGAGGTACCGTTGGTGTAGTGATCATTTGCATGCGTGTGTTGAAGTCTGTGCGAAGATCGCTGAAAGTGACTATCAAAAGAAAGAGGGCACAAATCGCAAGGAAAGGAGATGTCATCGTCAGAATCAACTTCACCTCCGGAGATTGACACCGCTTTGCGTTGACACACACGTTGTTTGATGTGTCGAAGGAGACTGTGCTTCCTTGTAAACATATGTCCGCAGTCGGCACATTCCCACTCGTTGCCTTGCCGCGAGAGTCCTGAGCTGGAACTCACATCACCTGAAAGAGAAATCATTCTTTCATCTCTGTTCAAGCCTCAGTGTAGTGTTACAACCTACCTTGACTCAATAACTCTAAACTTTCCTCGAGAAGAGAGGGCGTTGGTGATGAAGTTGATGCCTGAAATTGAGGAAGATGCTATTAGTCACACGTTTGAGGGAGATGAGAGGAAATTTTCAACTTACCATTTCAACGAAATCAAGTTTAAGGTTGATACTTCTACAAGATAGAGACTTCACTCAAATAATAGTCAAAGAGAGAGATCGTGCGTTCGTCACTTGTATGATTCACAGATTAAATGAAATGACCTGAATGTCACTTTGCTTATATACTTTCATCCTCTTCATTCATTGGATGTTCATTCTGATTGGCTGCTTGTGTATACTTAAGAATTAGAAAAATGTTAAAGTTATCATTATTCAAAGTCAGCATTTCAAAGACAACATGACAAGTCCTCCAACAACACCAAATACCGCATTGGAGTTCTCCTCTCCATATACATCAGCAAAGGTGCTCGTTACACCAAATGCACCAAGAAAGGCGAAGGTGGAGAAGACATACAATCTCGACAATATACGAAAGTTATCATTATCGGAGGAGGATGAAGAGGAGTTGCCCGACCTAACAGGCATACGGTGGAAATATTTACAATATGATGCCGAAGGGGTGATGGAGATGACCAGCAAGTCGCACTTGCATCAAATATGGGAGTGGTACACCCCTAACTCCCAACCGCGAACCGTGGCGGAGTGGGCGTACATTGAGAAAGTGAGGGACGCTGCAGAAGAACGTTTAAAGCAGCTCAACTGTTTTTGTAATCTATGTGAAGCCAGACTCTGGGACGATATTGACGATGAAGACCTTTTGAAATACATGCCATAATAAATGTTTATTTCGTATTATCTTTGCTTTCATACTGACTTACTTGAATGGGGTTTTAGTGAATAATTTAACCATGTATACTTTTTCATTTGGAAATAGTAGCACGCTTAGTTTAACTTGTAAATCTAAAAACATTTCATATGGACGATGATGGTAGATAAAATAGTGTCAAATAAATTAAGATAGCTTACACTTCTGATACAGGGATAGCAATCGACTGCGATCCATGTGTAAAGAGCTTGTTAGACTACGGATGGGCTTAAGTGGATGATTTAACCATGTATTCTTTTTCATTTGGAAATAGTAGCACGCTTAGTCTAACTTGTAAATCTAAAAACATTTCATATGGACGATGATGGTAGATAAAATAGTGTCAAATAAATTAAGATAGCTTACACTTCTGATACAGGGATAGCAATCGACTGCGATCCATGTGTAAAGAGCTTGTTAGACTACGGATGGGCTTAAGTGGATGATTTAACCATGTATACTTTTTCATTTGGAAATAGTAGCACGCTTAGTCTAACTTGTAAATCTAAAAACATTTCATATGGACGATGATGGTAGATAAAATAGTATCAAATAAATTAAGATAGCTTACACTTCTGATACAGGGATAGCAATCGACTGCGATCCATGTGTAAAGAGCTTGTTAGACTACGGAAGAGAGAAGTGTGTTATGTTGCGTGTGGCGCGTGAGTGTCCTCCCATTTCATTCCATTCATCAATTCGTCTCATTGATAGAGACAGGTAGAACTCATGGTTCTCATAACGTATGCAATGGAAAGTTTTAGGCAACCTTCGACAGTTGGCTAAATGTCGCCCTGGCGCGAATGCATACTACGTTGAGACAGAGGCAATCACTTGCAAACATGACGCAGAGAGGTTTAACAAGATTGACCATTGCCGAATGTCCCTTGCGGTATACATAGCTACGGGTTTCACCGCCGCCCTTTACAGGAACGCCCGTCGAAAGGAAGTATTACACCGAACTTCATTTGCAACGTTCAAGTTGACTGATAGCAGATTCAACTTAATGATAGTATTCGCCAGTCCGAAGACTGCCCAGGGCAAACCGCGAGGAGGTTCTATCATGTCTTGCCCCATGGTGGCCCTTAAGAGAGCCGATGGTTCGTTCTCGGGAGTAACAAGATGACTATTGGCTTGAATAGTCAATGGGTATGACGGTTAGGTTGTCATAGACCCTATACCGCCGAGGTCGTACTGGTGCATCTGGCACCTTTCGGATGCGAGTGGTATTTGGAGTCCACACCTCATCCGTCCAAACGATCCTCTTGATCTTCCCCTTCTTCTCATCCTCCTCATCCCACTCGTCGAGGATGATGAAGTCGGGAATGCCGTTGTCTTCATCGGTGAAGACGGGAATGTTGTCGGTAGATGTCGCTTCCATCGTGACTTAAAATTGAATGAGAAGCGCTACAATCTTCTAGCTTATATAGGGTTTTCAACAATGAATTGCTCAACAGCGAATCAGAATGCTTCAGGGATAGCAATCGACTGCATAATGTTCAAGTTGACTGATAGCAGATTCAACTTAATGATAGTATTCGCCAGTCCGAAGACTGCCCAGGGCAAACCGCGAGGAGGTTCTATCATGTCTTGCCCCATGGTGGCCCTTAAGAGAGCCGATGGTTCGTTCTCGGGAGTCGTCATCCTACAGCCTACCAATTCTGCTGAGAGAGTCAAAGACTCTCTCTTTGGTAGCACTGTCGACTTCCACACTAACTGGCATGTGAGTATAGAGTGGAATGTAGCGCCATTCCGTTGGATTGACAGCAGTTGCTGTCATCGGATTGCCAATCCGAGCAAGATTGTTGTGGACTCTGTCTTGCTCCTCTAGCCTGACGAACTCCTCAAATAAATTTCGCGGCCTTATCTGCGGTCCGCGAGGAGAGCTGACTTGACTGTTCGGCGTCTGCATGATTGAAATGAAATGAAATGAGAGGCAGTGGTTTATATACCCCTCTAACGCGACGCAACGTTCAAGTTGACTGATAGCAGATTCAACTTAATGATAGTATTCGCCAGTCCGAAGACTGCCCAGGGCAAACCGCGTGGAGGTTCTATCATGTCTTGCCCCTAGGTGGCCCTTAAGAGAGCCGATGGTTCGTTCTCGGGAGTAAATTGATGGGGTGGTGAAGGCGGGCAAAGATCTGCAATGAAAATGATATGTATTAGAATAGGATATACTATCTTATTTACTTTTTCACTTACCAAGTTAGTCATCCTTAGTAGTCTCGCGCGTTTCCGAATCGAAAATTTGTGTAGATGGCCGCGCATTCGTAAGCTTGCATGGAGACACTTCTTGCTCGGATGACCGTTGTAGCAAATAATTGATTCGTCCAGATTTTTATTTACCAATACTTCGCCGGCCAAATGATTGTCCCGAATAGGGATGTGAAATTCAAACAAACGATCCTCATTCACACGTTCCCACTCATCCCTCATGCGCTCCAACTTCTCACACGCCTGCCTCTCATCACCCCGCCGAGCCACAGTCCTCTCCAACTCAACATTCCTCGCTCTCAACACACTCATCTCCTTCATCATCTCCTCAAACTTCGCCTCTGCATCTCTCATTCTTCTCTCCGCAGCACTCGCCCTCTTCTCACACGCATCATTCTTCTCTTCCAACTCTCGCGTCTTATTCTTCAAATCAGTCACACAACGCCTCATTCTAATGTTTTCATCCGCCACCTCCTTCGACTTCAAATCCTTCTTTTTCAACTCATCCAACTCCTTCACAACTTCATCCTTCACTTTCTTCAAACTCTCAAACTTATTCACTAACAACTCATGCGCCATCTGCTGCGAAACATGTCTCTTCTCTTCATCCTTCAACCACCTCGCCGACTGCATACGAATCCCACCACTCTTCACTTTTGGGGAAGATGAGCTCTTCGGGGGGTCGGTGATGACGATGTTGGACACCTCCGATGACGAAGAGCTCAACTTCCTCACACGCTTCCTCACACGCTCCCTATCTAAATCCACATCATCCTCATCATCACTCTCAAGCACTCTCTTCCGCTGCTCAATCTCACCCTCCAACGACGCAACCGCTCTCGCCAACTCATCATTCTCAACAACATTCTCAACAACATTCTCAACAACATTCGCAACATTCGCCAACATTCGCTCCCTCTCTTCCACAATCAACTGCGTAAATCTCAAATCAGTCACTAAACCACCACTACAGTCAGCATGCACTCTGTAAAAACGCACCTCATCCTCATCACCCTTCAGCACTCTACACTTTACGCAAGCAACCCTATTCAAGACAATCATGTGGCCGGTGCCCGCCTTCTTCACATGAGCTTTGGCGTCCGCACTGCGATTAACTCGCCCACAAGAGCACATTTTGATGTGATATTTACGATTTTTGTCATTGGCCATCTTAGATTTTATTGTGAACTGTAAGATAATGAAATTTGTATAAGTTTGGAATCATGTAGTACAGTCATATTCCTAAAGAGTGTAGTGAGTGGCACTCGATCCCGTCGACAGCCCGAAGGCCTTGTACCGATCACTAGGGAAGTGAGAGATCTTCCCCGATACCCGCTCTTTACAGCTGAAGACATCATTGTCACTGCCCCGAAGTGGTAACAGGAACGCCGAGTCAAAGGTAGTGATCAGTAGCTGGGATCTAACCCCTCAAAGCTGCCTTAGACTTAGTTAAATTTGAAATCTGATAGCATATTTGAACTCAGGATACTTGAAAACCTTAGTCTATATGTTAAAACTTTGAAAAAACTGAAAATTAAGAATTTTTAAAAAATTCCGCATTTTACTACTCATACTACTTTTAAAAAATTTTATCAGTAGTAAAGACACTATCAAACTCTATCATACAAACTTTGAAGTAGCAAGATAGCTTGCCTACTTCAAAAGATAGAGTCCTTTGCACCCGATATCGGGAGCTCAGAGCGACGACCGTCGCTTACCTCGTCTTTCGATGAAGTGATCAGACTTACGTTGTCGGGGGTTTATATATGCTCGGAAGAAAACTTAAAATGGCTCTATCTCCGAAAGTATTCATCGTAGCGACATGCGGTTTGTTGCAAACGATTTGTCTCATCATTCTTTACAATATGACACCTGAACCATTCTCATATGACCACGGGAAGTTGGTCCGCCAGCACATGTCCATGTAACATGCCACAAGTGAAAAAATTCCTAAGTGTGAGAGCTCCAGTGTGGTGAAAATTTTGAAAAATTTAAAACTTCCGAATTTCAACCTGGGACCTTAACCAAAACATTTTTCATCAAATTTCACTGACCTCCCCCCCCCCTCGTTCAGAGAAATTTGATGAAAAATGTTTTGGTGACGGTCCCAGGTCGAAATTCCACACTTTGGAAAATTTTCAAAATTTTACCCATACAAAGTCACTCTGACACTTAGGATTTTTTCAGGTGAGCGAGCTCCGACCTAAAATCTTGTAACCGCTCTAACTTTTGAACGAAGACAGATAGGAACAAGCCGATTCTTTCACTGAATTTGTCTCACTCTTAGCTTTCAAACGAGCTATTGCACGAGAAAATCCGTCCACTAGAAGCCAAGATAGAAGCTAGCTGTCCAGGGGGGGGGAGGTCAGTGAAATTTGATGAAAAATGTTTTGGTGACGGTCCCAGGTCGAAATTCCACACTTTGGAAAATTTTCAAATTTTTACCCATACAAAGTCACTCTGACACTTAGGATTTTTCAGGTGAGCGAGCTCCGACCTAAAATCTTGTAACCGCTCTAACTTGTGAACGGTTGGTCCGATTGACTCGCAACAAAAAATGTTGTCGAGCAGTTTTTTCTCCTCTTTCAAACGAGTAGCTGTAAGACAAAATCCGTCCACTAGAACCAAAGTTAGAAGATTGTTGTCGGGGGGGGGGTCAGTGAAATTTGATGAAAAATGTTTTGGTGACGGTCCCAGGTCGAAATTCCACACTTTGGAAAATTTTCAAAATTTTACCCATACAAAGTCACTCTGACACTTAGGATTTTTCAGGTGAGCGAGCTCCGACCTAAAATCTTGTAACCGCTCTAACTTGTGAACGGCTGGTCCGATTGACTCGCAACAAAAAATGTTGTCGAGCAGTTTTTTCTCCTCTTTCAAACGAGTAGCTGTAAGACAAAATCCGTCCACTAGAAGCAAAGTTAGAAGATTGTTGTCGGGGGGGGGGGTCAGTGAAATTTGATGAAAAATGTTTTGGTGACGGTCCCAGGTCGAAATTCCACACTTTGGAAAATTTTCAAAATTTTACCCATACAAAGTCACTCTGACACTTAGGATTTTTCAGGTGAGCGAGCTCCGACCTAAAATCTTGTAACCGCTCTAACTTGTGAACGGTTGGTCCGATTGACTCGCAACAAAGATACTCGCAAGACAGATAGGAACAAGCCGATTCTTTCACTGAATTTGTCTCACTCTTAGCTTTCAAACGAGCTATCGCACGACAAAATCCGTCCACTGGAAGCAAGCTGTCCAGGGGGGGGGACGTCAGCCGAAAATTTTTTCACTCCGATTTCGCTGGAAACATCCTTCCTAACCCAAAATTTCACGTAGATTCCGAATCTGGCCTCCGTTTTCTCATCCGATGCTTCGTTTGGGCGCTACACACCAAAACGTCCCAAATTCTAACTCTGTCGTTTTTCGAAAAATGTTGAAAATTTTTTCTCACCGATTGCCTTGAAACTCACCCTACCGATGCAGAATTTCACGCTGAATCCGAATCTGACCTCCGTTTTCTCATCCGACCACTCCTTCCACTCGAAACAACCCATTTTACAACCCAACATTCAGCAGATTGCACCAAAAACATCACACACTATAGCCTCAAGACTAATCCTGGCGGTCGCCCACGTCAACCTAGACGGTCGCCCACGTCAACCAGGCGGTCGGACCAACGCACCCGAGTCTCACACTCTGTCGTTGCAGAGGGGGGGGACGTCAGCGAACATGTTGTGAACGTGGACCCACCTGGCCGGCACACCACGACAGACCACAACCTCTGTCGTTCCAGAGGGGGGGGACTCAGACACGAAGCACCACGGCGGCCGACCACGACACTCTGCCGTGTCAGAGGGGGGGGGACGCAGCGATGGCCGCCATCTTGCGCGGTCCAGAAGTGGAGTTTTGCTTACTACTGACTGGTATGTAGCGATACGAACCATTCTATCTGTGATTGGCTGTTTTATACTGAAATAAGAGTTGTTGGTATGTTTTATATACGAGGCCCGATGCAAATACATAAGCCAGTAACTTCAGTCATACACACTCTTATGGATAGCGTGGTATTCATAGCAATTGATCTAGACTCGAATTACTTTGAAATTACTGCCGCATGTCGTTGTTCCTACTTGTCTAATAACATTTTCAAGACTCCACGAAATTTGTTGATAAGCATCATTATAATTCGACGATACCTTTCTAACTAACATGTTGACTTATATATCTCAAACATAACTATTTTTGCTTTCATGAATTATAGTGTGTTTTTATTTCGGATTGATCATATGCCTGATTTCAAAATTGCATAATGCATAAACGTTGATGGTTATATGCTTATTGATTATTTATAAAATGCCTTTGACTTGCGTTTATTAAAATCGAATTCAGTATTGTAAGTTTAACTCTTAAATGTAATTATCTTACTACTACAAAACAGTAGTAAATACCATGCAACCTTAAAGCGATTTTTATTGACAGAAGGCCGAAAAAATACGAAAATCATACAAATAGATGGAAAAATATATACCAAAAAATATCTTGGTATGCATTCTTCGCATGTACTTGGTCTCAAGCGATTTACAGTGTATCGTAGAGAAATATGTATTGCGTATATGCGAGGTTGCGTATACCCGGGAATTACTGTACATAATGGAAGACACACATGTATGGAAGATGCAAAAAGGCATCCTCAAGAATATTCGCAATACGTCAAGTTGATTACCGTGAAGTTGATTATCGTCTAATTACCGTTGTTCTTCCTACTTTTCACAGCTTGCGCCGCCTCTTGACTTGGCTTCGGTCAACGACTCAATCACTTGGCAGTCCTGTACATTCATAAAGAGTTAGCGTGGACCTTAGATTTGGAGGAGGTATGTAAGGAGTTTATCTTCAAAGACAACCGGTCAAGCATTTTTGGACCATAAGGGCGTTTGGGTAAGATTTCCCCCAAGGCACTGAAATACACAGCATTCATGACGGAATTAATGTTTTCTCTTTTAATACAGCATGCCTCCGCGTAAAGTGGGAAATTGCAGAGACAATAAAGGGTATTTATGTATATCAATGAACTATGAGCGGCTCTGCCTGATAAACAAGTCAATACTGGAAAGCAATTAGGCTACGTAAGATTTCATAATATATCATGGATTGATTTTTAACGATATTTTATCTGAAAATTTGTCGGACCCCCCTAGGAAAATTCGCTATTGCGCCCCTGACGTCAACTAAAGGGATATTTTGCCAAGCCGGAATTCATCAAGATTTATAAGACTTGTGTAAGGAGCATTTTAGAATATTCTTCACCATTATTCGTAGACCTCGACAAAGAATCAGAGGAACCACTGGTGATAATTCAAAGACGATGCCATTCAACGATATGCGAAACTAGAAACTGTGAATGTCCTAATTTTCTTCCACTCTCATATCGACGAAAAATTTTAGGCTTCAGACTATTTCTTCAGCTGATCAATGAAAAATTGCACCCATTGAATCATCTTCGACTGCCGGCTATGAGCAACTCAAAAAGGTTTCGTCTCCCCCAAATCCTCTCTGCACATCGTGAAAAGTCATTCATTATCTCAATGTCAAAACTCTACAATGATGCCTTCCAGCTCTGATACGCTATCCCTACATTAAAACTCATTTCATTTGTTAAGATATTATGCTCTTACTTCAATTGATTCAATTCAATTCAAAGGTTCTTCAATTGAGGACTTATGTCGTTCTGTCGCTCGTCGATAGCTCAGTTGGTAGAGCGTTGGCCTAGAATGCTAGAGGTCGGTGGTTCAAATCCACCAAGACGCGCAGCTATTTTCCGTCTGTTAAAATTATCATTGCAGCTTTCTTTGAATACTTGTATGGACTAAGTCCCCGTTTCAAAGTATAATGCTGGCTTTGAATTACTGATAACTTGCTTCAGTAGTTTGGCTTGACGGTTAATGCTATGTTGTCTTGGAGGATGAAGCTATCGGATTCTCCTACGCGGGTTCTTCAATTGAGGACTTATGTCATTCTGTCGCTCGTCGATAGCTCAGTTGGTAGAGCGTTGGCCTAGAATGCCAGAGGTCGGTGGTTCAAATCCACCAAGACGCGCAGCTATTTTCCGTCTGTTAAAATTCTCATTACTTTTGAAACACTTGCTTGCATTTTCCCACGATTGCTAATATTGTGAAATTTTTCATTCCAATATACGATAATTATTGTTATTTTAATAATACGGGCATTTGGTACACACAAAAATTGAAAAGTCGGACTCTTGGTACAAAATAGCAGTAACTCGACGAGTAACAACTGTACTAACAGTAATTAACGACGAGATTCCATTTTATGACCTTATTGTCATTCAATTAACTTCCTAACTCCCTATTTTAACTCTCAGAGACCTGAGGGGGGGTCCAGTGGACCCCTTTAACATATTCTTAGTTTACCTGCTTAAATCGATATCAAAACATTAGGAAAGTTGATTTTAAGTAAAACAATGATGTTTGCGTGTAGCAGGTCGGTATAACGAATTCCTTGAGTGACTTTCAGCCTTCTCAGTAAACACGTGCGAAAATATGGTGTTTTTGTAAGTCAACCACATTTAGTAGAGCATCATTTGTACTAGGAGGCGGCTTTACGATATTTTGTGTCACCATAAAGCCTCAGATAGTTGATTTTGATGAAATTGATGTAATTCATGCAGCTAATCCTTTCCATTTGTACATTCCTTCAAGTTTATCCAAAGCTATCAGAAATAGACCTAAAATGAGTCAAAATTGCGGTACTTCTAGAACCAAAAACAGTTGTGGAGATCTCAAACTTATCATTAATGCTGTGAAAAGTTTGTCATCAATCAGTTTTTGGTGCTTAACTATGAATATAATGATAGATTTCATTTCGGAAATGGATTTATGTCGAGTTGTTCATATAGGCCAACCAGTCACGCGAGATCATGTGCGAAAGCAAAATATTCACATTTTGCGATCTTCCAACACATTGCACATCTACGAGCATGATGCAAACAATGAATAAATGACTTTCACTCTTTATACACCATCATGGACATGTTCGAAATCATTTTTCATCTAATTACAAAAATTTTGTGATGGAATTTCTACACCCTCTGAGACCTGAGGGACCCCCTTGGCCTATCTGGCATACTTCTACTGATTCAATTGAAATGAAATTACACATACAGATTCATTGTCAGAAATGATGATTTTTTATGGGCTTGAGTGGTTGATATATCGTCAGCGTAAAAAATGAAATAGAAAAATGTGGCTCCGGACCCCCCCTCAGGTCTCTTAGGGTTAAGACATTGTTAAACGATCTCTACGTCACTCTACAATAATAGTTCAATTCTTAGAATGAACTATTATGAACTTCTGGGAAGACGACCATACAACAGCCTGCCTAAGTAAGTAAGTAAGTAAGCGTTTATTTCTCGTAAATGAAAATCTATACAGAGTGTTACAACTACATTCAAGTGAACTTCAAGTAATGTGAAACAGTAAACATAAAAAATTTGCTGCAAAATCACACAATATGCGTACATGTACATTGAAAGATATGCTAACTATGTTTAAAAGAGCACTTTATATTATGCTGAATCATAAAAGGGAAAAAGGAACGAGCGAATTTTTCTGTTCGAACAATAGGATAGGAATAGTTATTTGAAAGAGCTAATTTACTCGGCAAAAGATCGCTCAACAAATGCTCTGAGTCACTTTCAATTACACTGAACAAATTTTGTGACAATTTAATTCGCCTACGTTCTAAAACAACATCACATTTGTCACATTTTGATAGACCATTGTACATAATGCGATGGGCTCTCTTTTCAACTTTTACAAGCACATTGTTATCTTTTTTATTGAGGCCAACGAAGACTTGGAAATTGAGTCAAAACTGATCGAATGATTGCCAAATTTATGTCATGTAACTTTATAGTGGAAACAAGGGGCTTAAGACGGCGAAGAAGATGTAAGCGACGACTGGCCTTTACACGCAAGTAATTCACAGGATTGTCCCATGTTAATGTGTCATTCAAAATAACACCTATACATTTTGCCATACAAACTCGATTTACAGAAAGTGGCTCATCAAAAAATATGGGATTTCGGGAAACAAGCATGACATTAGACTTACTGGTATTCAACGCTAACATATTTAATGAACACTATCGTGCAACGTTCAAAGTTTCATCTTCAATAGCGCTACGAATACAAGATGCATTACCGTTGGAAAATGGAACTACAATGCTGACATCATCGGCATATTTGACCATAGTACTCTCGTCAGATATACAACACAGATCTTTTATATACAGACAAAAAAATGAAAGGTCCCAACACTGAACCTTGTAGGACACCCAAGAAATATTGACTGAACGAGAGAAGTGCCCATCTATTTTTATAACTTCTCTGTGCTCAAAATAGGATCTAAGCCAAACAGCAAGTTCGATCGGAAAGTGCATATTCAACATCTTTTCAAATACAATATTGTGATCAACACAGTCAAATGCTCTTGTCAAGTCAAAATTCAGAATTGCACAACCAAATTTTTGCCGATCATCAAAAGCACGTAGTAAAGCATCAACTAGCTTAATTAGAGCGGTGGTGGAAGATCCTTTTCGGAAACCATGTTGCTCTCTTCCAAAATTTATGAAAAAAATTTCGGCATAGCGGTTAAGAATAATTCGTTCCAGTAGTTTGGAGTCAACTGAAAAAGTTGAAATATATCGTAGTTTTTCTACATCAGGAGGCTTACACTCGACGACAAAAAGTTTGCCCCACACTACGTTTTATACTAAAAACATGTAATTATTAAAAACACTTTACTTTAGGGCTCAAATTTAATCCCATAACTTTCCTAATGATGATTAATGATGCAAAACAAAAAGATAATTCACAAATATTTTATTAATATTTGGTAGATCCACCTTTACTAGCAATAATTGCTCCAACTCGTGAACTCTTTGACTCCACCAATTTTTTGCAAATCTCAGCAATTTCAGTGTCTCTTGCCCACACATTTAGGAAAGCGTTGATAAGTTCCTGCTTATTCTTGCATCCGTGACTCTTGAGACGCCGTTTGATGATTGCCCACAAGTTCTCTATTGGATTAGCATCCGGTGAACTGGGAGGCCATGACAAAACTCGAACACCCTTCGTGTTGAAATGGGCCATGCTTCGCTTACTGGTATGACACGGCGCATTATCCTGTTGTAGCCAGCCATTTCAATCTGGAAAAGACTCCTCCATTTGGGGAACAATTCTGCGATCGATGATCTCATGCACATAAACTTCGGAATTCATATTCCTCTCCACAATATGGATACGACCGGGTCCGTGCCAGCTAAAGCAGCCCATACCATAGCACTTGTGGGATGCTTCGTCGTTCGAATGAAATGGTCTGGGGTCAACTCATGACCGTCGACAACTCTTACATATTGAGGTGCGTCATCCCGTAGTTCAACAACTGTTTCATCAGTAAATAGAACTTGTTTCCAGTCATCAGTTGTCCAATGTTGATGATCTCGAGCCCATTACAGTCGATGTTTGATTTGACTATTGTTCAGGTATGATCTTCGTCCTGGCTTCATTGCTTTGCAACCGATGGTATTGAGAGTGCGTTGCATTGTTCTTATACTACAGTCTCCTGAAGCACCAACTTGGTTTAATAGATCTGCAGCTGATGATCTTGGACTTGTGACACAAAATCGTTTGATTTGTCGTAACTGTCTTTCATCAAATGTCGTCGGTCGCCCACAATTCTGGTACAAAGTTTGATAATCCCCGGATTCTTGGTATCGTTGCCACGTTCTGCCGACCGTCTTGTGATCACAGTTTAATCGCCGTGCAATTTCTCGCATTGACAATTCGCCATGTTCCATCCACGTAATTATTTGCAGGCGTTTATCGTCATGTGCTTGAGCCATATTGCTTCGAAATCAATGCTGAAATCACCTTATCGTCTTGTTTATGTATACTCAGTGACAAAAAGAATGAAACAAGTCCTGATATGAATACCTATGACTTAAACTTGGTTGTACTGTACGTTTGTTTGTTGTTTGTAAAAGGAGAACTCGAATGCTTTACTCAAAAACATTTAATTTGATACTCATGAATTTAACAACTTAAGTTAGAAACGGGTGTGACCACCGCGAGCATCCAAACAGGCATCGATGCGTGAGGGCATGGATGAGCACAGTCGCTGGATGAATGCCAGGTCTAAGAGGTTCCACTGCTCGATCAGTCTGTCGGCCAACATCTTCAAAGACACTGGTGGGTGGTTGTACCTCTCCCTCACTCTGCGACCAAGTTCATCCCAGCAGTGCTCGATGGGGAGAGGTCGGGAGAACGTGAGGGCCATTCCAAGGTTGGGATTCCACTGCTTGCTATCCTGTTAGAGACCACTGAAGCGCGATGGGGCCTTGCGTTGTCATCCTGAAAAATCAATTGATTCGATGTCACTGCTGGAACCACGACCGGTGTCACGATCTCGTTGACATATCGCTGTCCTGTCAATGTTCCTTTCACTACGATTGCTGGTGTTTTTCCATTGTACCAGATACCGGCCCAAACCATGACACTACCGCCGCCGTACCGGTCGTGTTCTTTGACGCAACATGGAGCAAATCGTTCACTTGGCAAGCGATGAACACGGATCCGACCATCGTTGAAATCGAGAGTAAACCTCGATTCATCAGTCCAGAGCACACGTTCCCACTGACTGTCACTCCACGACTGATGACCTCGACACCACGTCACTCGTCTCCTTCGATGTTCCAGGCTCAGCGGAATTCTCACAGCGGGTCGTCGAGACTGTATACCAGCTTCTCGCAATCTTCGATATGCAGTTCGAACGCTACAGGCAACGTTCCCAGCAACCTTCCAGTACACAATTAGCTTCGGGACAGACACAAATCTGTTTCTTTTAGCAGCTAAAACTAAGCGTGCATCTGTCCGCTTGGATGATACCCTTGGTCTTCCTGATCCGTTCTTCTTCTCCACATTTCCTTCTGCTTTCCAACGACACCACCACCTCCATACAACGACCCTTGAAATTTTCAATTCTTTCGCAACAGCTGTAGAACATTGCCCACAACGCATCATCCCAATTGCCATTCCTCTGGTAAAGTTATCGTTACAATAACTTATTAGTTATTAGTTAAATTATTATATTATATTAATTATTATATTAAATTATTATATAATATAATTATATTATATATTATATTATATAATATATTATATTGAATTAATTATTATATAATATAAATAATTATATTAGTTAAATAGTTATAGTTAACAATAACACAAAAGCAGATATCTATGAAAAAATCAATAATTTTGAACAGTTATGAAGATTGAATGAGCTATGGTAGACCTGACCAAGGACAACTAGATATCAATAAGCTGCCAGGACGCGGAAAGCGAAATCATTGTGTCGAGTTTTATAGGCTGACAGTTGACTGCGGCCGATCAGCTAACACTGTCTTCCCAGCTCTCTGCTGTTGTTATCGTTATGACTCAGCACTGCACCGTCAGGCGGATAATGCACATAATACACAGACTCGAATCATCGCATTAAGACTTTCATCGAGTGCGCTACTTGAGGTCTTGTCGAAATGCCTCGGAAGTGCTGTGTGATACACTGTAAGGGCAATTACGATTCCAGCGATTCAAAAGTAACTGTTTATGGATTCCCAAACGAAGAGGAGGAGCGAAATCGCTGGGTGCGAGCGTTACCGAATACGATCAAAAAGGTGACACAATACATCGGCATTTGTGCTTCTCACTGGCCGGAGGACACAGAAATGGTTAAAATCAAGCGCTATAATCGACCGATCAATCCACCATCAATATTTCCTAATTGCCTGCCTTCGAATTTCATTCAAACAGCTTCTTCTTCGCTCAGAGATGTAGAGAATCGGCGAGTCTCTTCTTCAGTTCGTTCCTCTATTCCTGATGAGTTGGAAACATTCGAATCTCTTGACAACATCGTTGATTGGACATCATTCATCGCTCAACTCTCCTCAAAAACTTTCATCGAAGACCATGATTTATGGGTTGTTAAACGTTCATCTACAGACGTGGTCAAAATGATTCACTTCATATGTGAAAAACATCGTTGATTATTGTGTTTCTGTCACAAGTGACTTTGTTATAACATCTGTAAAACAAAATACACGTGTTGACATCAAGTCTGTGGTCGGATTTGGACGGAAGTTGACGAAGTGGTCTCAGTTAGAAGCTGTGATATCTGTTACAAAATCAACGCTACCTTCATTTGAAATCGAACTCAATTGTGCTGCAGAAACCATTGAGCGTTCTATGCAGTTCGCTGACATCGACATGGATGTAAGGCGACGTCTTGAATTCTTATTATTTCAAGTAAAACACATGTCATCTCGTCCATACGAGTATCCAGCTTCCATTTTGAAAGTGAGTACAGAACTGTTGTTAGCCGGAACAAAATCATATAACAGTTGTAGAAAGCACCTACTACTCCCTCATCCTGATACTGTCAAAAAGCATATAGGAAGTTTGAAAAGTACTGGCAGTGTTGCTGATGCCAAAGACACTATAAATGCCGTTTTTCACAAGCTTGTTGGCATTCAGAGAACATGTTTGTTGTTGTTCGATGAAGTGTACATAACACCCTCTGCAAGATACCGCGGTTGCCATCTTTTAGGCAGAGCTGAAGATGATCCAAATAAAACAGCTAGAACTGTTTTAAGTTTAATGTTGAAACCACTTTTGAGTCATCGAGCTTTTATGGTTCGTCTAATTCCGGTTTTTTCATTGACTGCAGAGTTCCTTGAATGTGAGATTTTGAAGCTTGTTGAAATAGTGAATGAATGTGATGGTAAAATCAAAGCATTTATTTGTGACAGCGCATCGGTTAATAGAAGCTTCTACAAATCTATCTGCTCTTCAGATAACGAAAATTATTTGTTTAAACATCAGTCCACTGATTCATACATTTACTGTCTACACGACACAGTACACTTATTAAAAAATGTGAGGAATAATTGGATTTCTGAAAAGAAAAAAGAGATCAAATTTGAGTTGCCAAACAAAGGCACAGTTGTAGCTAAATTTAGTGACTGCATCAAATTGTATAGATCTGAGGCATCCAATATTGTTAAGCGAACAAATCTCACATATCAATCATGTTTTCCGTCTTCAATAGAGAAGCAAAATGTTCGCCACGTGCTCCGAGTCTTTAATGTGAAAACAGTAGCCGCACTTGTGAATGATGGATGTATTGATACTGCGAAATTCATAGATTATTTTCTTAGGTTGTGGAAGATGCTAAACATCAAAACCATAGAGGGACACATTCGCTTGAACGACTCTGATAGAAAACCTTTCTCCGATCCGAATGATAACAGAATTGTATTTCTTCGTGAAACAGCTGAAGCCATTTCAAGAATGCCCGGAAATTCAGGGCCGTACAGAATACAGTCTTTCACGTCTGTTACTAGAGACGCCTTTGTCCAAACTCTGCGTGGGCTGTCCAAATTGATTCAGGAGCTATTGAGAGACGAAGCAGTAAAATACATCTTACCAGGTATTTTTCAAACTGATCCTTTAGAAGGCGAGTTTTCATGCTATAGACAAATGAGCGGCGGGAACTACTATATCGGCCTAGACCAACTTTTGTGTAGCGCCAGACTGCGTAAATTGAAATTATTTGAGGAATTGGATATCGATCGTACCGAATTCTTTCATGTTCAGAATTTGTGTTGCTCGAAAGAAATGAGTGATGATGAATTGAGTGTGATTGACTCTCTTTTCGAAAGATCAAACTCTTTGTCCGACAATGAACGCTCTTCCTTGTATTATATATGCGGATACATATGCTTCAAGGAAGGTATTGTGAATGATTCAGAATCGGATCTGTTGACTGATGAATCGGGTAATCGTTTTATTTGTGAGTTCACCGACTTAGTGAGCAGAGGGAAACTGACTTATCCCCGTCATGATGTGGTATATTTTGCTTTTGTAACATATACGTTCTTTACGAAAGATAAATCTATTGATTGTGGAAATCTCTTATGTCACAGGTTCCTCTACATTTATGAGTCTCTCTGTTTTTGCTTTCCGAACTGTCTAAATGTGTGTCGGCGGTTGGTGAATTGCTTCTTCAAGGGACAAGTGAATATGAGCTCGGATGAGCTGAGCTCATCCAAAGCTGCCAAGCGAAAACGACAAAAACTTAATTCGTAGATGTACACAGCATCCAAATTGATGCATTTTTGCCTTTGAAATATATGTTTTTTGCCTATAAATTGGTTTTCCTAATTTAAAAAGTTTCTTGTAAAATATTGATAATTAAGGGTCAGCCTATAAAAAAATTTGCTTACTTCTGACATTCTGCGTCCTGGCACTACTTATAACATATTTAGTAGTCCTTGACCTGACATACTCATAGAATTAGATTGTTTAATCGTATCACTTTGCTAGAAGGGCAAACTGATTCAAACAGATGGCACATGCAGGAACTTATTAAGTTGGCAAAAAGAAATTTTTAATACCTTGCAGAGATAGGAAAAATAGTCGTGCGTCGCTTGCGGATTGCTCTGAATTCCTTCAAACTACTCCGATCGCCACGACTCCTTCAGATTCGGAGAATTCGGATCATTGCGCAAAAGTTTTCTCGATAATGTTTGGCCCTCCGATCATTTTAAAAAAAGTTAGCAGGCGCACGAAAAAACGTTCACAAACTTCTCTGTAGAACTTGACATCGACTGTGTCTCTTTGCTGTGTGATTCGATTGATAACTTCACTGAAACTTCAGACAATTTGTCGTGTTTAATGTTGAGCTGGCTGCTCATTGTTCGATTGCTATGGTATTTAGTCAGCAGATTGTGCCATTTCATTAACGTTACATGTTCTAATGTTTCCCTTCTAGTCAAACGGAAGAAAAGACGACCTGTCTAATTCTGTGGACATACTACACGATCAAGCATAGATATCGCATATGTCTTCGAGTCATCAGATGGAAGTGGCTGGCTACAACAGGATAATGCGCCGTGTCATGCCAGTAAGCGAAGCATGGCCCATCTCAACACGAAGGGTGTTCGAGTTTTGTCATGGCCTTCCAGTTCACCGGATGCTAATCCAATAGAGAACTTGTGAGCAATCATCAAACGGCGTCTCAAGAGTCACGGATGCAAGAATAAGCAGGAACTTATCAACGCTTTCCTAAATGTGTGGGCAAGAGACACTGAAATTGCTGAGATTTGCAAAAAATTGGTGGAGTCAAAGAGTTCACGAGTTGGAGCAATTATTGCTAGTAAAGGTGGATCTACCAAATATTAATAAAATATTTGTGAATTATCTTTTTGTTTTGCATCATTAATCATCATTAGGAAAGTTATGGGATTAAATTTGAGCCCTAAAGTAAAGTGTTTTTAATAATTACATGTTTTTAGTATAAAACGCAGTGTGGGGCAAACTTTTTGTCGTCGAGTGTAGTTTTGGGAAGCGGGACAATAACTGCAGTCTTCCATCTGGACGGGAATATCATCTCCTTCAAGGAAGAATTATAAATGGCAGCCAACGGCTTTGAAATGACATCTGCGAGAAGTTTATATAACCGAGTAGGAATATTGTCAATGCCAGATGATTTATTGAGAGGCAGCTTTTTCAACATGTTGTATACCTCTTGACTTGTTACTTCATTGAATCAATTCTCATTTAAATTGCCACATGCATTTATCTTCATCATATCATCAATAGAAGAGAAGCATTGAGCAACTTTATCAGCAATAAGATCAAGAAGATTATCAACACTGCCTTTCTCTCTAATCAAATGAGAAAAGTCATTTATATTTTTCGGTTTAGTTTGCAAAAGGCAACAATTCCCAGAGTCCATTCGGAGAAGACATTACTTTACTTGCCCTGATCTCTTTAGCACGAAGAATTTCTTTTTTCACCTTTTCTTTCAGCTCGTTATATCGTACCCAGTTCTTTGCACGAAAAGCAGCCTACCGCTCGTGAATAAGATTTTTTGTGAGTGGTGTCATCTATTCTTTATCATTCTGAGTTATTGGAATGTATTTGAATGGAACAAACTTTTCGATCAAAAAGTTCAAACAGTTGATGAAGGCATCCAACTTTTGTTCAACACCATCTACACCTTGAGTAACACCACTCCAATCGATTTTACAAGCGTGGTAATACAAAGCATCAATATTCGATTGTCTAAAATCATAAAGTCTATGATATCGTACACAGTTCGATTGTAGATGACTTTGATTCTTTGGAGTGCAGGTTAGCATCAAGTGATCGGACGTACCAAGAGGAGCATCATATTTTACACCAGTTTCATCATAAATCATGCACAAATCTTTAGATACAAGATTGGGATCAAGGATGGCATTTTTTCTTGTCGACTGAACAATGAGATCAATTATTTTATTTATCTATGTAAAGAATTTCACAAAAGTGTGGCGTTTTGTCCATGAAGGACTTCAAGGCCATATCACAAATAGAAAAATTTACAACAAAGATTCGTACACTAGTTGCCAAACAGCAGGTCAACAGATATTTATGTAGTACTAGTAGATTACAAACACATTCCAAAAAGATTACAAGTATTTATTTATGAGATGGGATTTAAGCATGCGTTTGAAGCAAGAAAAGGACATGGGGGAGGTTAGAGAAGTGGGAAGAGAGTTCCACACGCTTGGGGAGGTGGAGGAGAAAGAACGACCGCCTGGGGTCGGGTGTCGAGTAAATGGGGTAAGAAGTTTAGCAGTGCTTGAAGAGCGAAGGCGCGAGCGACTTGGAAGAGAAGAAATATTGGTAAGTTTGGAAGAGAGGTATTCTGGGGCGGAGCGGTTAAGACACTGAAAAGTAAGAACAGCAATTTTATATTCAATTCTGCCTTTGATGGGGAGCCATCGGAGTTGCGACAACAGGGTTGAAATAGGGTCACAGCGAGAGGACATAAAAATAATTCGAGCGGCAGCATGTATTACACGCTGAAGACGATGAAGAGAAGACGCAGGTAAGCTAGCGTGAATGGAAAGGCAATAGTCAAGCCGAGATAACACTAACGAAGTGACAAGAACTTTGGTGAGCAAGGGGTTAATAGAGGAGCGGATACTGCGAATGAGACGAAGGGAGGAAAAGCAACACGACACTGTTCTCGAGATATTGGGTTTGAAAGTTAAGTGGCTGTCGAGTGTTATACCAAGGCACTGGAGCGTTGAGGTAGGCTTGATTTGAGCATCACCAAGGAGGATGTGGTTAGTGGGAGGCAGGAGTCGACGCTTTGAAGAACACCACATAGCAGTCGTTTTTGCAGGATTTAGCAGGAGATGGTTTGTCTTCAACCATGTGGATAAGGCATTTATACATGCTGAGAGTCTGGCACTGAGCAGTTAAGATTGAGAAGGGTTAGAACGGCCATACAGTAAAATATCGTCAGCAAACACATGAATAAATAGGTCATGCGTTTCAGCGATTTGGATAATGTCAGAAGAGTACAGTATGAATAGAAGTGGGCCCAGGACTGAGCCCTAGGGCACGCCACAATCGACAGGGACACACGAGGAGGATGACTTGCGAAGGAAGACTGAAAGTTTTCGCTGACGGATGAAAGAGTCGAACCACTTCAAAGCTGTGCCTGAGAGCCCGAAGGACAGTTGAAGGCGTCGAATAAGGATTGAGTGATCAATGCTATCAAATGCAGCGGTTAGGTCGAGGGAAGATAGTAATACAATATTACCATTGTCCATGGAGTTGAGACAGTCAGATGTTATGTTAAGCATGGCGGACTCGGTTGAGTGATGATGGCGGTATGCTGACTGAAAGCGTGGAAGAAGATTAAAGTGATTGAGATGTTCGCGAAGTTGGGACGCAACAATTCTCTCCAGGAGTTTTGAAAGGACTGGCAGGTTGGAAATTGGTCGATAAGATGAGGTGTCATTGGGGTCATTGCAGGATTTCTTGGGTACAGGAGTAATTCGAACATTCTTCCAACATTCCGGGAAACAACCAGTCGAGATGCTACGATTGAAGAGCTCGACAAGAAAAGGAATCAAAGTGTCTGCACATTTTTTCAACACAGACGTCGGTATAGGATCAAGGGAAGAGGATTTGTCCGGCAGTTTCGAAATGGCAGTCGTGACAGTCTCGACCGTGATTGTTTGAAGTAGTGGAAAGTCACAGTTGTCTGGTGCTGAGGAGAAGACGGGTTGATCAGCGTTGGCTGTAGCAAGTTTAACAGAAGCTGCTTTCTGTAGAAACGATAGTTGTAAGTCTTCTGCGGTAAGTGAGGGTGGAAGAGGGCGTTTACCACGACCAAGTAGAGAATCGAAAGTTCGCCAAAGCTCACGAGGATTATTACTGGTATTGTCGACTTTCAACTGCCAGAAGGCTGAGCGCTTTGACTTGAGCAACGCGCGGTACTCATGGAGATGTGACCTCCACTCCGAGAAAGCCAAATCCGATGAAGGTGAATTGAAAGATAAAAGACGATGAAAGCGGCGTTCTTCTTTCCTCACACGGCGTTTGAGGATGCGACATTGCTCATCGAACCATGGATCCGATGGCCTGCAAGGACGTCTTATTGTTTTCAAGGGTATAAGACGATCAAGAGCTGACGTGATAGTAGAGTTATATTCTTCGGCTAACTGATTAGTATCAAGAGTAGACCACAGTTCGGGACTACACAATACAGAATCTCGGAGAGACGAACGCAGTTGTGAAATATCAAGTCGTTTCCAGGGTCTGTAAGAGGTAGTTTTGTAGGTAAGGCGTGGCCTTGGGAGGTCTACGTGCCACCTTAAGAGGCGATGATCAGATAAACTGGGATCGAGTATGGTTACTGGAGTTGGGAGAGGAGCTGTAGATAACACAACATCAATGGTGCCGCCGAGGTTATGGGTTGGTGAGTGGTTGTTGCAAAAATTTAGGCCATAAGTGGACATAGTGTCAAGGAGTTTTCGTGTGTTTGGGTCTTCTGTACGTTCCATGTGGATGTTAAGGTCACCTGCAACAATGATCGGGGAGGCATAAACTACAACTTGTTCGAGCACATCGGCGAGTTCCTCGTAGAAGCGAGAAGTAAGAGTTCCAGTGCGATAGATAAGCAAAACTATACAGAACGATGACGCCGACGTGATGCGTGAGCAGACAGCTTCAAAAGTCGTTAAAAAGTTAACAGCAACAGGAAGTTCAGAAAGAACAATACCACACTGGGCTATAACACATACACCACCGTGGTTGATCGACAAGGTGAGGTCAGGATCAGAACGAGGGCGGGGACGGTCCAGTATGCTGTAACCATGGTTGATAAGACGCCCTAGACACGCTGAGTTGGTATCATGCCACGTCTCTGTCAAAAGGATGACGTCGATCGAGTTATCACGTATTGTGTCGATAAGATGGTCAACTTTGTTATGTAGTGATCTGATGTTGAGAAGACCAAAACACAGTTTAAAGGAGAGTGGAGATTGGTGCCGCTCCACTCTTCTCAAGTGTCGAAGAAGGCGGGAGCGATTTGATTGAGATTGTGCGTCAGAGCTTGCCAAGTGATGGGAAATCCGGACTGGAATTCCCCTCACGTGGTTATCAGTATTTTTGGCCGCTGAGAGCGCTTTGGGTTGAGGAAGGAGTGAAAGGGGAGTTCTTGAGTGACGGCCGGCACACTTGGCCTCTTTAGTCAGCTGTCGCAGGAACCACAGGCGGCGACGCACTGTTCTCCCCATGGGCAAAATGGGAGACTGAAGGCGAAGCAGTTCCTCACGTGTGTAGCGAATGCGAGAGGTCATGGTTTGCAGGCGAACGCAGTCAATGTCGTCAGCAGGTCGTCAGCCAAGTAAGGATGAGAGAGTGAGTCATTGCCACACAAGGAAGCAAGTTGCATGTAATAGCCCAAGTAAGCGAGTTTGAGCACATAGCGAAGCAGGGCATGAACGGGTGCTGGAGAAACTATCACGATGAAATAAAGAAGGCGACGAGGAGCTCGTTCATGTAAAAATTGAGTTGGATAGGAGGATGAGCAGGCGGTCAGATGAAGAAAGGGAATTGCTGAACGAGAGGAGCGAGAGACCACCTCTCGCTACGACAGCAGCGATAATTAAATCTAAATCAAAACACAATGCTTCAATATTGAAAGAATTCAAATCACCAACTACAATTTGATGAAAATGTGGCTTTCTTGTCAGAAAATCGTCGAAAATTTCCAATATACTGGTATGGATGCTAGAGAGTTCTTCGGAGCTTAAATTAGGAGGTATATACAAGCATAACAGTAGAATATGTAGAGAATTGAAGTCTACAATCAAATATTCTATGTCGCACCGGAGATTGTACATAGATAAAATATTCAAAAATGGCAAAATTGAATTTACATACACAGCGACTCCTCCATCTCTACGATGGCAGCGATCATTTCGAATACTCAAATATCCTGGGATATCAATAAGAGCTGAGTCAATCATATCACTTAACCATGTTTCTGTCACACAAATTAAATCAGGAGATTTCAGTGAAGCAGCAATTTTAAGCTCATCAATTTTCGGTAGCAATGAACGAGCATTTAAAAGAGTAATAGAGGGATAGCGGACACTTGGTAAAAACCTCAATGAAAATTTGAATTTATATTTCCATTTGTCTGCACTTGTACAATCTTTCCTCTCTTAATCACAACGTTTTCACTACAATCTCGTCTGCTTTTCAAATCAAGACGGAGAGCCTTGCATTTCTCTCTTTCCATCTTTGTTTGGTCAGGATTAATGAAAATATTCGAAAATGATGTTGTATTTCGAAGATTTCGAGCATTTCGAAGAATGTTTCCACGTACATCATCATCAGCACATTTGAATCTGAGAAGACGAGGCTGAGCAGAAGCCGATGCTCGTCCAATACGATGACAAGCTGTAGCGTCAACTGAAAAATTCCAATAGCCTCACAGATTTTAGCGACGGACTCTTTATCACTTTCAATTCTTGATTCGGCAGAGCCTGATGTTATTTCAGCAAGACCTGATATAATCAGGAAGCTACGTCTCTCCAAGCGTTCTTGGAACACATTGCACATATCCTCAATGGTGACAGGATTTGTATTTGCAATTTTGTTGTACTCATTTTGCAGAATATCATATTTCTTCTGCAAATCTGTGTGTTTCTCAATCAGCAAGTTCAATTGATCTGATACTGGCTTCAGATGTTTCTGAAGATGAGTCTCGAATAATGATGATAAAGCATTGCTGTCAAGTGATTCTCTTGTTCTCGTTGGAGAAACCGATAGAGCTCTATTGTTTGTTTGACTTTTCAAATGCATTATAGCTTTGACCATATCTTTCTTAGTTATTTGTGTCTTCTTTAGAAGATCAGACTCAGACATAGATATCATTTCATCCAAGGTCACCATTTTTAAAAAAGTCAAAAATGGTGCACGACGGATTCGAACTCAGTGTACAAAACTTTACAGTCACACGCGATACCGCCAAACCACTAGATCAGTTGAACGCTAGTGAAATCAAAGATGATGTAATTCCAGCAAATCGTAAAAGGTGTCGCGTGACGTAGCGAAGTTTTCGATTGAAAATTCCTAGTTGTGACAGTGCCAGAGGCAAGAATGAAGACAACTCACTGCTGAATTAAACGCTGCTGACGAAATAATCCAGAATTACGAATGATGTGAGAACTTTGGACGAAAACCAGTAGGACAGCGATAGACACGAGGACATGCAGATTCTGATGATATAATATTTGGAGAGATTTCGACGAATAACACCAAAATAAAGGCAAGAATCACTATGTTCGCTGAAAGTAACGAGAGCAACCGACCACCGCGCACGACCACCGCGCATGTTCCTAACATGGATAATATAAAACGCTAAGTCTTGTCATAGGGTTGACTATGCTATGGACTTAGTGATTTATCAATGTAACTTGCACTTTTAAATCGCTAAATCCCTAAATCTTAACACAGGGATACTTATCCTATGGTTTTAGTCATTTAGGAGTTTTGCTGTGTAATTTAGTAAACTTATGTCTCTGTCAGCATACGACTTTTAACATTCATGTAACTTGTTGAACTAAATTCACGTTGATGATGGATGATAAAATCCGTGCATTTAGTCATTTAGTAGAGTTTTCACTTGTCTGCATTTGTGAAAACGTTTTTTCCTATCACGCCTCTTACTGATTTTCTTGTTCATTGTAAATCATATCAGCAGATCATTTAACGGTTCCAATCTGACGAACAACATTCATATCAACATTACAAACTTTGTAGAATCCCAAACCTCTGTATGACCCCTGTATTTCACTTAGGTTTTATTTACTCTTTGGTCATTGTCTACCTAGAGTCCCAAGATGCTTCACATTGTAAAAGTCATACTGATGAGATTTACAGTTCTATCACCATGATAATTACAGCAAACGTAGAAGTAAACACATGTGAGACATGACATTAATTACATCACTTATTTCTATCCATCATCATTACCTTATGTTTAACATGATACACTTAAATCTTTCATGTCACAAATTTTTTATCACTTTTGCTTTTTGTCTTAATACTTGGTTTGTGTTACTCAAAGCTTAATAAATTTAACCAACCATTCGTCATAACACATCCGACGAATCCTACCTTGTACAAAACATCGATGTTAAAGCACAAAACTGACTAATGAATGATGTTTGCATGTTCCTAGCTTGCATAACAAGAAACTTTCATACGTTCACTATTATATATTTTCCTAATCAACTCATTACACACCTATTATTCAAATCACTGGAATGCATACAATATATTCAACTCTTCTATTGAACATGTATCAATCACATTTCAGTTGACTGCATCAAATGTAAAGTGTATAACATAATGAGTATGTAACTATCCCTTATCAATGATATGAAACTTGTCTTCTCACCATGAAATTAAGTCTTACATTCAAAGTCATTTTATAAGGCGAACATATGCATGATGTGTTGCATGTATTCTACAGTAAAAGAGATCGTTAATTTGTGTTAAATAAAACCTTAAATCCCTAAATCCAACCGTAGACAACCGTACCCCTTAGATTATGGACTTTAACAATTTAGCTATATCATTCACAAATGGTTAAGTTAATAAATGTACTATACATTAACGGTTAACATTAACTTGTGTTATATGAAACCCTAAATCTCTAAATCCAACCGTAGGTAACCCTACCCCTCGGATTATGAGCTTTAGGAATGTATCCATGTCATTGACGTGTTATAAACTTGTATGACAATCAAACTTCACTTTCACAAACTTGTGTCGCGGTAAAACTATTTGACAACACTAATGCTTACATTTCATGACACTTGTGTTTCATTAAACATCATGATCAAACTTTCTAACTATACATCAACCTGTGTCGCAGTAAAATGGTTACTTGCGCGTACGAAACTGTGAGAGTACACAGTGACGAATTGTCAACTTGAGAATCCTTTCAGTCGCCCACGATGATCCTTCCGGTGTGATAGCAATGAGTTGTGTAGGAATCAGCTAGGTGGGAGGTCTGAGATGACGATAAGTTCCTGCATCCTTGGACAGATGCGATAGGACATTCAATGTGTTTATACGGGTGCCAGAGATAGCGTTATCATTCATCTTTGTATTCTACTCTATCTACCGAGTGGAGCAGCGCAACAAACAGGCGACAGAGTGCGCTCGTGATTCTTTGTGTGCACAGGAGCGTTATATGACATCTGTTTCACTGATAGGTTTTATGATAAACATTTTTAGCTGCTTTTGAATGGCAGCGTGTTGAATTTTGCAAGCATGGTTAAATGTCAATCCGTGTGTCATTTTCACATCGTCTGCATTCGCACAGAAAATCACTTGATGCATGTTTCAATATTGATTCTATTATCAACGCACGATTCGTTTAGGAATGAGACACGTATTCATTTGTCAAGTACATGAAAATCAAACTTTGATTGTAGCCTGTAATGCTCATGGACAGTCCTAATGTAATGTTCGCTGTTTCATACTCATGAAAAAATTCCACTGACGTATTACTCAGTCTTCATCATCCAATGACATACTATGTTTTGCTGTTTCCTACTGATGAGCGTGTTCATTACACAGACGTGTTCATTTTGTGAGTTCAATTGTCGAGTCGTTGAACTGCATCTAAGACTTATGCGTTTCTACAGGTTTCTAAACTTTAAACGCGACTGCAATCTATGAAAGTTTTATCATCATAAAGTTGTTGTCATAAAGTTTTTTACACCACGGTTCATGTTTACGAATTTCATTTGAATGTCAGAAAGTTGAAGTTAGACTATATGTTCATCTGTCTATGATGAGTGTAAACGTTCTCGCTACACAGTTCTCCTTTATTTCCCGCATGATAGTTGTGACACTTCTATGTTTCACTTAATCTAGCAGGTTGATTTTTATCTCACGAAAGTTTTGAATGTTTCCTAACTCATATGCATTCGACTTACAACGCTACCTGTTGTTATGTGTATACTTCTATGCTGTCGATGTAGAGTGCAAACATGTTTAGCACTGTCTTTATTTACAAAACAGTCTACACACGCATTCAATTTGATAAAGGCAAGCAACACATTTAGTAAAGCTGGTACGCTAACGAGTGTGACTGCAGAAACATTTCATAAGACATTTTTCAACGTTCGCTAAGTTTCACAACAGCATGTCAAAGACTTCTTACAAACCTTATTTAAACATTTGCGTTTAGACTTTTAAGCGAACATGTGCTTCACGTATTCTACACGACCGGTTAATGCATGTGATATAAATCCCTAAATCCAACCGTAGAGGAGCCTACCCTTAGATTATAGACTTTAGAACCCACGCGATTCAATGTCATGGAACTAGCTCTCACACACTCAACGTTTTGACAAGACTTTACCCGGTTTTATAAAACATTCAACACTGTAGTACTTACTATAAGACCTTTTAAGACTGTGAAACAATCTACACAGTGCAGTAAAACTTTCTAGTGCTGTGGTGAACACTGTTTTCATATAACATTCTAAACTCTCAGTCTCACTGCAGTAGAACACTGCTTTTAGTAAGTAAAC
Source organism: Prostheceraeus crozeri (assembly GCA_907163375.1). Lineage (NCBI taxonomy): Eukaryota > Metazoa > Platyhelminthes > Polycladida > Euryleptidae > Prostheceraeus > Prostheceraeus crozeri. The sequence goes on from CAJQUW010007521.1 coordinate 31,503, forward strand.
CTGATGAAGTATTCAGCAATCTAGCAGTCATGAAGTTTGAATTTTCTAATAAGGGAACTTTTGGCAACTGTCTCCAATAAAACTTTCTAGCACTGTGAAAGTAAGTTACAAGACAATCTACACTGTGCAGTAAAACCTTTTCGATTAAACTTTCTAGTGCTGTGATGAGTTCAGTCAGTCATACAACTTCGATGATCAAACTTTACTTTCTCAAACGTGTGTTGTGGTAAAAACTATTTGACTACACCAACGCTAACGTTTTATGACATTTGTGTTTCATAAAACGCCATGATCAAACTTTCTAACTATACACCAACCTGTGTTGCAGTAAAACTATTTGACTACACTAAACTTTGCTTTTGCAAACCATGATACACTTTCTTTCTGACTAGACTTACGAATAAAACTTCAATGATCAAACTTTACTTTCACAAACGGGTGTCACGGTAAAACTATTTGACTACACCAACGCTTGCATTTCATGACACTTGTGTTTCGTAAAACTTTGATGATCAAACTTTATTTTCACAAACGTGCGTCGCGGTAAAACTATTTGACTACACTAGCGCTAACATTTTATGACATTTGTGTTTCATAAAACGCCATGATCAAACTTTCTAACTATACATCAACCTGTGTTGCAGTAAAACTATTTGACTACACTAACGCTTGCATTTCATGACACTTGTGTTTCGTAAAACTGTGATGATCAAACTTTACTTTCTCAAGCGTGTGTTGTGGTAAAAACTATTTGACTACACCAACGCTAACGTTTTATGACATTTGTGTTTCATAAAACGCCATGATCAAACTTTCTAACTATACATCAACCTGTGATGTAGTAAAACTATTTGACTACACTAAACTTTGCTTTTGCAAACCATGATACACTTTCTTTCTGACTAGACTTACGAATAAAACTTCAATGATCAAACTTTACTTTCACAAACGGGTGTCACGGTAAAACTATTTGACTACACTAACGCTTCCATTTCATGACACTTGTGTTTCGTAAAACTTTGATGATCAAACTTTATTTTCACAAACGTGCGTCGCGGTAAAACTATTTGACTACACTAGCGCTAACAGTTTATGACATTTGTGTTTCATAAAACGCCATGATCAAACTTTCTAACTATACATCAACCTGTGTTGCAGTAAAACTATTTGACTACACTAACGCTTGCATTTCATGACACTTGTGTTTCGTAAAACTTTGATGATCAAACTTTACTTTCTCAAGCGTGTGTTGTGATAAAAACTATTTGACTACACTAGCGCTAACATTTTATGACATTTGTGTTTCATAAAACGCCATGATCAAACTTTCTAACTATACATCAACCTGTGCGGCAGTAAAACGTTTGTACAACATGACACACTTTCTGACTACACTCACAAGAGCTTGTTCACTAGCGAAGAGAGAAATGAGCGTGCGGTTGCGTGTGGCGCATGAATGCCCTCCCATTTCATTCCATTTATCATTTAACCTCCATGATAGAGACAAGCAGAACGCATGGCTCATTCTCGCATGGTTGGCCAACTATCGGGAGACAAGTGCAATGGAGATTTTATGAGGTAACCTGTGGCACATCGCTAAATGTCGCCCTGGCGGTCAGAGTACAACGTTGAGATGAAAGGCAACCACTTGGAAACATGACGCAGAGAGGTTTCACAAGGATTACCATTGCCCACGTCCCGTGCAGTACTCATCGCTACGGACTTCACCGCTGTCTCGAAAGAACACCCACCAACAGGAAGTATGACACCGAAAATCTCCGTAACTTACACCGTCAATGACGTGATAGCCAGACATGAAAACCGGTGGAGTTATTTACAAGAGGAAACATCCCAAGTCGTTGCTTTGGTCAGCTTGATAGCAAGCCGTAGAGAGGGACAGCAAGCCGTGATTCACCAGCGTTTTGCAATGGAGATGTTTAGATGCCACCCATGACAAGATAGCTAAGTCTCAACCGATTGGCGTTCAAAGTGCTACGTTGAGAACTGTGTCAAATGCCCAATATGAGTTGCCCCAGCGGTTTCGGTCTAAAATATGACACACTCCCTTGCCACACTTATCACTACGGCATCATCCGCCGTCCCGAAGGAACACCCTGTCAGTGGAATATTACAGCAAAACTCTCCGTGTCTTGCTCGCTTTCAGTGAAAAGCTGCTTGTATCATGGTAAGACATGAGAAGACTGGCTCGTACACAATTTGACGTGGAATTTACGATTTTTGTCGTTTCCCATTGCTAACTGTAAGATAATGAAATTTGTACAAGTTTTGAATCATGAAGTACAGTCATATTCCTGATAGCAGATATGAAAAAGCATTACACTTAGTGACGAATTATAGGTTTGAGTGTAGTAAGTGACACTCGATCCCATCTACAGCCCGAAAGCCTTGTACAGATCACTAGGGAAGTGAGAGATCTTCCACGATACCCGCTTTAACAGCTGAAGACATCATTGTCACTGCCCCGAAGTGGTAACAGCAACGCCGAGCCAAAGGTAGTGATCAGTAGCTGGGATCTAGCCACTCGAAACTTCCTTAGACTTAGTCAAATTTGAAATCTGATAGCAGATTTGAACTCAGCATACTTGAAAACCTCAGACTACATGTTAAAACATTGAAAAACTGAAAATTGAGAATTTTTAAAAAATTCCGCATTGTGCTACTCATACTACTTTTAAAAAATTTTATCAGTAGTAAAAACACTATCAAAGTCTATCACACAAACTTTGAAGTAAGAAGATAGCTTGCATACTTCAAAAGATAGAGTCATTTGAAACCCCGATATCGGGAGCTCTGAGCGACGACCGTCGCTTACCTCTTTCGAAAAAGTGATCAGACTTACGTTGCAGGGTATTATATATGCAAAGTAGAAAACTTAAAATGGCTCTATCTCCTAAAGTATTCATCGTAGCGACATGCGGTTACTTGCAATCGATTTGTCTCACAATTCTATATCAGATGACACCTCATCCATTCTCATTTGGCTATGGGAAGTGGGTGACTCAACACATGGCCATGTAACATGCCACAAGTGAAAAAATCCTAAGTGTGGGACCTCAAGTGGGAAAATTTTTGAAAAATTTCAAAGTTCCGAATTTCAGCCGGACACCTATCCCAAAACATTTTTCATCACTTTTTTGCGAGGGGGCAGGGGGGCAGGGCGACGAAAATTTTTCTCTCCGAATTCGCTGGAAACATCCTTCCTAACCCAAAATTTCACGTAGATTCCGAATCTGGCCTCCGTTTTTCCTTCCGAGGCCTCCTTCATGTCGAAAAACGACTTTTCTTATCCCAAAACATCCAACACCTGCCTTTTCCAACTCTGACGTTTTCCTGCCATTTTCCTCCCTAAACCCAGGAAAATAGGACCAAACTGAGCTTTCCACTGAATTTTTCTCACGCTTAGCTTTCAAATGAGCTATTGCATGACTTTCTACGATCTCTAACACCAAAGTTGGAAGTTTGACAGGAGGGGGGGGGAGGGCGACGAAAATTTTTCTCTCCGAATTCGCTGGAAACATCTTTCCTAACCCAAAATTTCACGTAGATTCCGAATCTGGCCTCCGTTTTCCCATCCGAGAACTCCCAGGCGGCAAAATGGACCTGGTATTGACCGTATTTCGACCATTTTGACCTTTTCAGCCGGTATTTAACCCTAAATGAACACAACGGACTAAAGTAGGCTAATTAGAGGTTAATATGTCAACCCGATTAACTTGTTACAAACCTACTTTTAATATCACTGATGAAAACCGGTCAATGTAAGGATCTTTTTCAGACATGGTCTATACGCTTAGCCATCGACTTCAAAAGTTGATTTGTGAGACTATATCAGATAACATCATATCATTATGATTTTATAATATAAAATATGTTGCATTTATGCCGAAGAAGAATATCAAATACTACAAATTTGATCACAACTTAGGATCTGCATCTTGAAAAGTATGTCAAGTTAACTTTCTTCACCTGAGAGAATAATGTGATGAATTAGTAACATCCACGTAGAACTTACAATATTGATATTAAAAAATAAATAATGTTGTCTACTCGCTTGGAACAATATTACTGAATTTAATTGGCTGAACTTATGTAGATCTCTGTAACCATGGAGTTGTGACCTACTTATGTAATTATCGTACACTTTTAAATTGTGATTTCGATGACACCATGAGACTTTCCACGAGGATTTGATTCATAACTCTTTGTGATAACTATTTACTGATAAGAAACCATGAATATTGACTATTGGCCCATCATAAATTAAGCGTAGAATAATTATGCTATGTACTTAGGTGTTAATGTTTTAAATAACTACATCCAGACACGTTATTGACACGCTTTATATATATAATTATGGTCAGATATTAATTTACCGGTAGTTATTTTCGATGATAGTAGTGTTAGTGGAGCAACTGGTAGTTTCACCTTTTGGAATATCTTGGCTTCAATCATAGATCTACTGTCGAATGCCGTTGGGGATATATATATATATATATATATATATTGTTTGCTTTGGTATCGAAGCGTTCATGTTAATACTCCGATAATTTGGAATGTAAATATAGTGTATATATAACATTCAAATTTAATTCTCGCCAAGACCAATACGTCCATTACAGAATTAAATCCCTATAACTGTTATGAAATATTTTGTATATTTGAGTTTTCTTGAATTTGGTAATTTGAATTTATTATTTGCGATAAAGACCTGGCATGGATATGTTTGTGAGCTTTAGTTGAACCGTCAGTATCCATACATTTTAAGCGTACTATACACGGAAGACATTCACAAGACCAGACAGGGAGCGCAAGATAGCGCGCTGGAACAAAAACACTTGGATTTTGCACGAGGGCGCGCCGGGATTCCTTGTTATTGCCTATCGCTACAGTAGTCGTTCATTCCGGATCATCATCGTTTTTCTTTTATGTTTGATTTGTTAATTGAAATTGTTATGAACTTGATAAAAAGTAATTAATTCTTAAATTCTTGTTTTACAATATTTTCAGGGATAAGATTTGTCCGCCGATAGGTGGTTTTCCGCCAGGGCCCCCTAACAGCATTCTCATCCCTCTATTTGGCATGATAAATCATAAAATATTCATTTGCCTTCCTCAAACGTCGACACCAGACTACCTGATTGTCATCTTAACATAAGGACACGCTCGATTGTGCGCCTGAAATTCAAGCAGGCTCGCACCGCGTGGTGGCTTCCCAGTATAATATAAGCCACTATATCACGGCGCGCCGATAAGTGTTCTATTCTTCGAAAATTTTGGAATTAATCTAGGTAATCATGTAAAGAATCAAGTCGAGCCAGATTGTCCCTTGTTACGAACCAAATAACATAAAATGAACTATTGAACGAGTTGCATAATTTCGGCTCTGAAGTTAGCAATAAGTATTTAAAAATCTTGAATATATAGACCTAGTTAAGATAACCGTAACATAGGCATAATTCGTTATCAGGGATAAACTGTCTTATTTATATATAAGTAGGCTTCTATTACTAGTATTGTCATAGCCTAATTTTTTCTTTTGTTATTTACTGTTAACATATATATTAGATCATAAGTATTGAATATCGACAGATAATAACTGCAAAATGATATTTTCGTCTTGTAGGTGTTCAGTTCACATTTTAAATAAATAGGCCTACATCGAAACACGTTATTGACATGATGACTTGTTTGTACGGTTGTTGTTTAGCAAGTAGGCCTAATACGGTACTGGTTTTATGATGAAAATGGACTCAATTTATAGTCTATTAGAGCCTATTCAAATTATAGTCGAGCGGGGTAAAAAAACGGGACAAATTCGATAAACACTTAACGGTATATATGTCGGTGAATATAAATCCATATGAACCCACATATAATCTACAGGAAATCAGTAATGGAAACCTTTAACTATTTGTTTCAGTTCGCTGTAGTTTTATACCGGTACTTATTTAACCCAGAAACTGCCCCATGATTAGGCCTATCCTATGTTTTGGGGGTTAAAACGGGACAAGTATAAAATGGTTTTGGAGAAAGAAACCATTCGTATGTTCCGTATATTAAGGAAATGAGCATTAGAGTATTTTGTGCTCAATTTCATAGAATAGAATGTATTTTGATTGATTTTGAATGATTTTAAACTTAAAATTGTTGTCTTAATAATTTTAATGATAAACTAATCTGTTCTGTATCTTTTTAAATGTCGCTACATCTATGCTTAGCTAACTTCATATGACTGTATTAATCAAACCAGTGAATAATACTTTACAGCTAGACTGTATGGGTTGTATCACATGACTTGGACTGTACGAGTTCATTTTACTCATATCATATTGTCATACGCATTAAAGATCAGACAAAATTTATCATTTGGATAATATAGGTAGTGTTATCTCCATGTCCATACATTGATTCATAATCGTTAGGCTTAATCATCTGATTTGAAAATGATATATCGGGCCTATGACGACTTGCTTTCATTTTCACATCTTCTCTCCCTCTTCATAAAAAGAATTTTTCGTATATGTTTTCACAACCTCCTGCAATTTAAAGACATTCTTCGGAAATTTCCGGGTCGCTGTGCTCACTGATATATTGACTGACTTCATCTTCGCCCCATTTCCTTCTTGTGTTTAATGTTGGCTTGTGTGCGGGGCATGCCTACATCACAAAATGATAATTGGCGTTTTTTTTTAATTCAAAGTTAATTTTGACAAGATATATTCACAACATTTCTCGGATGTTGGTATCTTTATTAATCATAATTGATAGGGCCTATTAATTTATGTTGTTATATTTATTTCAAAATTTGATTTCAGTTACAAAATTTATATGCTTAGAAGACTTAAAAACATGAGCAATTTTGTATGAAATTCTCACTTCGAATTATACACCGAGTCATGCAAAATGACGTGGATGTGTTATTAAAAGTACATTCTTTGACTAATTAGAGATATCATCAATTAATCACCGTAACAGATAGGCCTATACGGTTTTGTCTCACCACTAAAACTTTAAGCGTTACTTAAGTTCGGTTAGCACGTTATATTCGATCAGAAGTATCATACATATATTGAGTATCTTATCTTCATTCAGCTTTGTTGCTATCTTTAGGTAACAGCACACAGTAGGGGACCAATCAATTGTATTGGTGATGCACTACAACGATGTGTGGCGAATAGCCTGCCAGTCAAACAACTGACCAAAACACAAGAGTCTATTCATTCATTACAACAACATACATGTACCTCTTACCCTGGTTCTCAATCCTCGGCGGAATAGGCCTACTCACAAAGGGAACTCATCGCCTAGAAAGTAAATCATCACACTAATACATTATGATAACTAACACAGCAATTAAACCCTCAACAGTAATGGGAAAAAGACCGTTCCAGGACCACCATAAAATTCAAAAAATTGATATCTTTAAAACGACATAAATTCATGAATTTGAATCCTTTTTCAGGTTTTTAAGACCTAAATTCATAAATTTAGGCGTTTTTAAAAATACCCAATTTTTCAAATTTTTCAAAATCTCAAATTTGAGATTAAGATTATTTTTTCTTTCTCTTAAATCATGACCGTTCAAGGACACCGAAAATCATAAAAGTTAAGAATCTCAAATTTGAGATTAAGATTAATTTTTCTCTCTCTTAAATCATGACCGTTCGATGACACCGAAAATCATAAAAGTTAAGAATCTCTAATTTGAGATTAAGATTATTTTTTCTCTCTCTCTTAAATCATGACCGTTCAAGGACACCGAAAATCATAAAAGTAAGTATTTTTAAAAACGTCTTTTAAATCCATTTTCAGGTTTTTAAAATATGAGATAACTAAAATTATGTGTCTAAAAATATTTCTTTAAAAATGGAAGAAACAAAAGTGGAAGAAACTGCAAGAATATATCCTTCGTTATCATATGAACGTAGTTCTACTACCCCCTCCCTTCTGACTTCTAGGGGTCCCTATAAGAAATTTTTTTATTATAAAATGAGTAATTTTTAAAATTATATGGAACGCAAACAACTACAAATTTTGATCTAAAGAAAATCGCAAGTCAATTGGGAATAAAGAATTTTCATGTTCTAATGAGAGACGAATTACAATTGATCAAAAATAAGCCAACAATAACTATAAATTTCATAACAAATCTTCACACGTCAGACCAAAAAGGAGTACATTAATCAGCGGGGCATAGAAATAAAAATGGAGATAATTACTATTTTGACCGCCCGGAGGCTGAGAACTATTGGTTCGACTCTTATGGATTGCCTCCAACAAACGAAGTCAAAAAATTACTTGGCAATGGAACTTATAATACATTTCAAATTCAAAAACCGGAAACTACTTATTATGTCTTTATGTTTTATTGAAATTACAGGAAGGAGTACCATTTCCAGATATTATGTTAGAATTGAACGAAGCGTAGGTTCTATGGCTACGCCTAATGATAATAATGATAATTAAAAATCACTTCGTTGTAATTCATTTTGATAAAATCGGCCTCTGATATCTTCATCATCTAAATCTTTGA
>CAJQUW010007522.1:0-173451 GCA_907163375.1 Prostheceraeus crozeri
TAAAACAATTCAATCAACAAAAAAAACAAATCATAAACATCAACACAACAACAAAATAAAAAAACATTAACCAACTACACAAAAAAAAAATAAAATTCCAAAATAAAAAAAAAAAACACACAAACAAAAACAAAATATCAAACACACCCAACCAAAACACACAAAAACCCCAAAATCCAAATAACCCCCACATATAAATCTATACATTATTTACAAAAACTCAACCCCCCCCACCCACACACAAACAAAACAAAAACACCAAAACAACAAACAAACATAACTAAAAACTACATACCAAAACTCAAAAAAAAAAACAACAATAAAAATAAAACCAATACATCTCTATAAAAACATCTATACATCACCCCCCACACATCAAATCTTATAAATATAATCATCATACACCACAAAAAACAAACAAAAAAACTTCTTTTTTATTTATTCAAAAACTATTTTAATCTTTACATATTTATTAAATTATTTATTACTTTTTTTTTATAGATATATTATTTTTTTTTTATTTAATTTACATTATTTTATTAATTTATTATTAATATAGATAATTATATATTTTCTATTTTCCCTTTTATTCTTATAACAATACTAAATACAAATTACAATAATTTCATATTAATAAATTTTTACTCTATTTTTAATTTATATCCATATTCTCATTCTGATATCTACTATTATTTTTTCCCCCCACCCCCCACATCACCCCCATTTGATGATGAATATGGGTAATTATATTTTTTGTGTGTTTGAAATGGTTGTTTTATATTGTTTATGAACCCTGTGATATTTGCTTTTACCAGAATCCCCCCCCCCCCCCCCCCTCATCAAGTTGGGGGATGGGGAGTGGTGTTTAGTCCATTCTCCCCCCCCCCCCCCCCCCCCCCCCCCCCCCCCCACCCCCCGTAGGGTGGTTATGTTTACGTAAGTGGGATATGTTATTTGTCCTGTAGGTGTGTTGGGATGTCTTGGTTGGGTGGGGGTGGGTGTTTGGGTTGGGGGGGACTCAAGGGGGGCGTGGCGCGCGGACGGGGTGGCCGCAGTTTGATTGTTGGGGCGTTGGGTTAAGGGGGACTGGGGTGTTGATTGTGGTGGATTTGGGGTGGGGGGTGGGGGGGGGGGGTGGGGGGTTGTGCGGGGGGTGCTGTGGGTATTATCGGGGTGGTTGGGGTCGGGCGCTAGCTGGGTGTCATGAGGTTTTTGGGGGGTGGCGCTGGGGGGGTTGGGAACCGTAGGGCTTTGGGTACTGGGGGGTGGGGGGCGGGGGTCGGGGGTGTGGGGGATGGTTCCGTGGGGGTGGGGTGGGTATGGGGGGGGGGGTTGGGCGTTTACGGGGTGTTGGGGCGGGAGGGGGGGGGTTGGGAACGCTTTCCTCCTCTCGGAAGTAGTAAGCAAAACTCCACTTCTGGACCGCGCAAGATGGCCGCCATCGCTGCGTCCCCCCCCTCTGGCACGGCAGAGTGTCGTGGTCGGCCGCCGTGGTGCTTCGTGTCTGAGTCCCCCCCCCCCTCTGGAACGACAGAGGTTGTGGTCTGTCGTGGTGTGCCGGCCAGGTGGGTCCACGTTCACAACATGTTCGCTGAGTCCCCCCCCCCCTCTGGCACGGCAGAGTGTCGTGGTCGGCCGCCGTGATGCTTCGTGTCTGAGTCCCCCCCCCCTCTGGAACGATAGAGTGTCGTGGTGGACTTGGGCGACCGCCAGGATTAGTCTTGAGGTTATAGTGTGTGATGTTTTTGGTGCAATCTGCTGAATGTTGGGTTGTAAAATGGGTTGTTTCGAGTGGAAGGAGTGGTCGGATGAGAAAACGGAGGTCGGATTCGTGTTCAGCGTGAAATTCTGCATCGGTAGGGTGAGTTTCAAGGCAATCGGTGAGAAAAAATTTTCAACATTTTTCGAAAAACGACAGAGTTAGAATTTGGGACGTTTTGGTGTGTAGCGCCCAAACGAAGCATCGGATGAGAAAACGGAGGCCAGATTCGGAATCTACGTGAAATTTTGGGTTAGGAAGGATGTTTCCAGCGAAATCGGAGAGAAAAAATTTTCGGCTGACGTCCCCCCCCCTCTGGACAGCTTGCTTCGATTTTGGCTTCCAGTGGACGGATTTTGTCGTGCGATAGCTCGTTTGAAAGCTAAGAGTGAGACAAATTCAGTGAAAGAAACGGCTTGTTCGTATCTGCCTTCGTTTAGATGTGAGACGCCATTTAAGATTTTGGGACATTGGCGAAAAACGACAGAGTTAGAATTTGGGACGTTTTGGGCTGTAGCTTCAAAACGAAGTATCGGATTGGTAAACGGATGCCAGATTTGGAATCAACTTGATGTTATTGTCCAATGAGGATCATCATCCAATGAGAATCAAGCATTTCTTTATAAATAGCGAGCCTTCCACAGCGAGAATCATTCCATCGTTGAATCACACGAGTGACGGACGCACATTTTCTCTCTCCCTAGTTCCCTGTTCTATTATCCAACTAAAATGGTAAGTCGCTACTTCCCTCCCTCTCCTCCCTTGAACGTAAACTTAATAAAATCTTTTTTTCATTTTCCGGCATCTACTCCATCTACTGCACTAGTAGGACAAAATGGCGGTCAAACGTTACAAGGTTCGCTACGGTCAGATCATCTACAACTGAGGCCAGTGGAAGAAACAACCAAGGTACATAATCCTACACCGCTACAGCGTAAATTTAAACAAGCCTTGCGTTATGATGATCATAGCGTAGTACTCCAAACGGGAATGCTCCCTTCCACGGATGTCAAGATAATGCACAATCAGTATGGGGACTACATACTGATCCCCGTGAGTCCGTACATTCGCCACCAACTTGATACTATTGAGGAGTACGTGACATTAAATATGGACATTCCTACTCCTCTTGCTCAAGAGTGGAAGGCTAGAGATGACAAGGATACTCCCTATAGAAAGATTTGGGATGGTAATCACATTTGCCTACCGGTATCACATTGGTGTACTTACTATAAGAAGGATGGAGATCATTCAATACCCATCAGATGTGATGAGCTCGGAGAAGGTACTTGGGATATCCTTTTCAAAGTGAATGGGCTATATTATGGTCGACACAAGGATAATAAAATAGCCTCTCTCTCCATGCATATGGAATCCATCCTATATATTCCGAAACCACCCAACGTGGACGACATAATTGATCAAATCCTTAACAGCAGTGGTACGAAGCGCAAGTCGGAGAAGAATGCTACATCAAAACGCAAATCAAAGAAGGAGAATTGCTAGTCCTTTCCTAACTCTACCCTATGACATTCGCTTATGTGCTTTGAGTGTCGTAGACGTGGTCTTATTAGATACATTTTACTTCTTCGTTGCCATCATATCATTTGTGTATTTTGTCGTGAAAAGCATCGATGTAATTCTTCATTTTGTAATATGTTATAGAACGTTTCCTTAGATGTGTAAATTTCCGTTTTAGGCTTCTATCATCATTTTTATGGATTGTGAGGGTGAACCTGTACAGGAGCTCAGTGCTATTGCTATGAACAATTGGACATATCAGATTGTTAGTGTCTATCATCAACATGCCAACTGCGATCCCAATGTTGATCAATGGGCGAGAAAACACATTCATGGACTTAATCTGAAATATTTGCAAGACTATGGCTTTTCTTGTGAAAGTGCTCTTCTTATTGACTTTAAACGATGGTTAGCTGCTTTCAATGTTATACGCATCTTTTGTAATAATCCTGGTAAGGAGAGGAAAGTATTTCCCAATCTAATCATTGATGATATTTTGCTCCCGCCTTGGGATAGTAGAGTGAATCAACATTATCATGAAGTCACGAAACGTTTTAAGGATTTGTGTGTTCCTATTTTGTCTGTTCGTTGTAGTAGCTACGTTCATAACCAATGCTTCTTTCCTCCTTACCTCAACACTGCCAAAGTCCTGTATGGTCATCATTGCTCGCTGTATGATAGTTACCAGCTGTGTCTATTTTATCTGTTTCAAACCATTGATTTATAATGCATGCTTGTTACCGTTATTCAATAAATGTTACTATGAGAAGAGTTGTTTTCATGCAATGGATGGGTTAGATAAAGGGCGATCATGTCTTTCTCAAACGACTGCGGAACATTACGTTTTCATAGGCAAAGTTTAAAAGGAGCTGTTCAAGATTATGTGATAAAATTTCATAAAGATGAGACCGACATCGAAGCAGTGGTTGATGATGCTAGCACTCTATTTCTAGAGTTAATGAATACATTCTCTGATAGCATTATCATGGCGCGATTAGTTGCGAAAATTAAGTTTAGTCATTTTGGAAAGGAAGAGGTGGAAAGTCGCTCTTTCCATTTTGCTTCTTATTCAATGGAAGTGGTAGATCACCCCCAAGAATTTTTTAAAAGACATATGATAAAAATTGCTGAACGTCTTAACGCATTTAACCATCATGGTAGCAGTCTAGTGATTGAAGCGATTTCAGATATTCCCATTCAACTTTCCATAAAGAAAAATTGAAAATGCAGTGGTACTTGATTGTAGCACAACTGGTTTTCGAGCTATGTCTGCTCACTCTCGAAGTATATTCCTTCTGTACATGCGTCTATTATTTAGAAAAGGCTAGCAAATTCATATCTTCAAAAAGACTTGCTATAGACATCAGTAACGGTGAAACTATGTGTTGCGATGTATGTAAGCGAAAGGATGGAAATGAAAAGCGCATCTTCAAGAGATGTAAGCATGCTTTTTGTCAACGCTGTTTCATACGTAATTGCATTCAACTTTGCCAATGTAACCACTGTGATATTGCTCATTTCGAGTGTCACTTATGTCGCAATAGTTAGTACCTATGCAAATGTGGTAAAGATAGGTTTTAGCAAAGACTAACACGGAAAATGGCGAAACGTAAAATGGCGAAACGTAAAAGTCAAAAGTTTTCTTCAGCCATTCAAGCTCTCCGACGAATGAAAGCAAATCAGCGATACAATGCTATACGACATGCTAACGATAAATTCATTTGTGAAATAATTTCTCATGTGAGGAAGTTGAGGACGAAGAAATTAGCGCCAAAACAACGAAAGTTACTTAAGCGATATGCTACGAAATTGCGTTTCATCTCCAATCCTAAAGTCACCCTTCAAAGAAAGAGGAAAACTCTAACACAAAAGGGTGGTCTCCTTCCAGCGTTACTACCGATGCTAGCTCCTATCGTGGACAACGTATTGGGTAATATCTTTGGCTCTAGACGTTAATTATGCAAATGTTGAATCTCAAAGTAATATAATGGATTTCAGACTTCAATGTGATAAAGTTCTGACTGTATCAGGTCCATCTCATGCAGGTAAAACTGTTTTCACGCTGAATTTATTGGATAAAAGAAGGGAGTTGTTTAAGGAACCTATCAATCGAGTGATTTGGTGTTATGGTATTTATCAACCGTCGCTGTTTCAGGAATTGCAAAGTCGCAACTTTATTCGACATGAAGGAATTATTCCAGTGGATAAACTTCAGTCTAATGATGTTGTTGTATTGGATGATTTATTAAAAGAAAGTAAGAATTCAAAAGATGTTACAGATATGTTCACTCGCGCAGCACACCATAAAAGGTGTTTTATCATCTATATTACACAAAATTTGTTTCCTGATGGAAAAGAAGCTCGTACACGAAACCTGAATACACACTATTATGCTATTTTCAAGAATCCGCGAGATAAAAGTCAATTTGAAATTTTAGCGCGACAAGTTGCACCCAGAGGATCAAAAGCCTTAATTGAAATTTTTCAAGCAGCTACTGAAAAACCATACGGTTACTTATTCATTGACTTTACGCAAGAGTGTCCGGAAGAATTTAGATTTCGAAGTGATATTTTGAAAACTCCCATGATTATCTACAAACTATGAGTTCTTATTCTCGCATGATTGTTATTCCTCAGGATGAATATGTACAATTGACTGCCATGCAGCAAGTAAAGCAACCTCTTGCAAATCAAATGTATAGGAAAGAAATAGATTATCAGCAAAATGTTCACATCAAAGATCCACATGGTGCTGTATTATTACAATCGGAAACTTTTGAGCAATTGAAAAAACTTGAAGAATAAGATGCGTGACTCTGTATCGACTGCTACACCTTTAGCATCTCGCGCACATGCCATATCTCTTTTCAATAGTATTGAGCCCCATCTCAATGTAAATGATAGAGGAGAAATCATTACAGATGAAAATAAAGTGATTGATGCTTCACGTTATGAAGACTTGATTCAGTATGCGACACGTAGAAAGCGCCGTCAGGGCTATGTTCCACCTGGTTGGTCATACTTTCTTAAACTATTGAAAAAGCATAATGTGCCAAAATTTGCTTTCAATAATGAGACATTGAAAGAACTTGATTCAACAGTGGCTACTACTCCAATGCTTCAGACGATGAAAATGCCAACAAATTGGTTTAAGGCGTCACCTGCTACATCCCCTCCCACACTCACTAAGCAAACAAGAGAAAGAACTCGACGTAGATCTACATCGCCACTAAAACTGGTAAAAGGAAAACGTAAAACAGCTCCTCCCAGGAAATACATGTTCTCAGATTATTAATATGAAGCAGATGTGTTGCTTGCCATGTAATGAGCCGCCAGAGGTGAATGTCGTTGTCACTTGCACTTGCTGCGCCAGCTCTCATAATGAAACCCCTAAGCAATGTGAACACGATCGCAAAACCGCTAAAGCTAAATGCTGCAGTTGTTGTAAATGTAGAAAGGGAAGAAAACAAAAAGATGAGAAGGAGGAAAAAGAGTCAGTCGTCATCGACTGAACGTTTGAAGTCAATCTATTATGATGTAAAACATCCGGCAGGATTTGCATCTATCAAGAAATTATCAAAAGCGAGTGGTCTTCCACAATCACAAGTGAAACGATGGTTAAAGGGTCAGGCTACCTATACACTCCACAAACAAGCGAAAAAGAAGTACCGCACCCGCCATTATATTGTTCATGACATCGATGAACAGTGGCAAGCAGATTTGTGCGATGTTGCCTCCATTTCAAAACATAACTCGGGCAATAATTTTATTTTAACCGTCATTGATATTTTCTCGCGTTATGCGTGGGCTCAACCTTTAAAAACTAAAGAAGGGAAAGGAGTAGCAAAAGCATTCCAAACAATTTTTCGAGAAGGTCGCATTCCAAAAAGAATTCAGAGTGATCAAGGAAAAGAGTTTGAAAATCAGCATGTGACAAGATTATTTGAGAGGCATGACATTGAGTTGTTTAGTGTAAAGAGCGCTTATAAAGCTGCACTCGTTGAACGTTTTAATCGCACATTAAAAAATCGCTTGTGGCGACATTTTACTGCCAACTTGACACAAAATTGGACAAAGGTTCTACAAGATACACTCCATGCCTACAATCACTCTATCCATCGTTCTATTGGACTCAGACCAGTAGATGTAAATGCTGACAATGTAGATAAAGTGCGCGAATCATTCCAACGTAAACGCACTCATGTGAAAAGTGATGTGAAAATTGGCGATAAAGTTCGTATCTCAAAAGTGAAAAGTGTTTTTGCTAAAGGGTACCTCCCGAATTGGACAGAGGAGGTATTTACAGTATCAAGGATTAATCAAAAAGACTCTCCGACCACCTACAAGTTGAAAGATTACGATAATGAAGAAATTGAGGGTAGCTTTTACCGCGATGAGATTGAGGTAGTCACTGAAAGTGAAACATATTTGGTAGAGAAAATCATTCGATGTAAAAAACGGCAAGGTGAAGAATGGTGTCTTGTTAAATGGACTGGTTATCCTTCAAGTATGAACTCTTGGATGCGTCGTGCCGACATCTTTCATCTAAGTGATCGACAGTGATTCATGCAAAGTTGTAACTAACAATGTTTAGGGTTTGAGCTATGAATCCAACTGCCTCATTTTATTCACGACCCTCCTACGTAAGTGGTGGAGGACAAATTTACATCGGTGCTCGCCGCCAACGTGGAGGTAGCATACTTGGTGCACTGAAATCTGTTGTAGCACCTCTCATATCCAATGTCGGTAGATCTTTAAAACGAAATGTTTTAAGTAATGCCGTTGGCTTTGCTGGTGATGTTGCTAGTGATCTTTCCAGAGGTAGAAGTTTTAAGAGCAGTTTGTTGAATCGTGGGAAGGAACGCGGTTTAAAAACATTGAAGCAGACCATTGCTGGTGTTACTCAAGGAAAGAAATCACCTAAACGAATGAGAAAAGGAAGGAGGAAACATCGCGGAGCTGGTAAGGTGCGATCTTCAGTCAAAAGGCATTCACGCAAACGTCGCAGAGGCTCTAATCATTCATCAGGCGCTAAACGACGACGCTGCTATAACTTCTAATCATGGAGTGTAAAACTTCCGGTTTTTGTTTGTTCGATCAACAAGCCATACAGACAGATATTCTTAGTTCAAGTATTGTAGATTATCATCCTCGAACAGCTGAGAATGCTGGCCCCATTGAATTTGTTATTCCTGGTGGTAGTGATGACTACATAGATTTGAGTTATGCGATGCTTGATTTGAGGTTTAGAATTCAGCAAGCAGATGGAACTGCTATTGACGATGCACATAAAGTTGGACTGAACAATTTACCATTGACTACATTACTTCGCGATGTTTCTCTAACGATTGGAGAGCAGCAGGTGGAAGGTGGTCAAAGCGATTATCCCTATAAATCATATTTCAATCATGTATCACAGTTTCATACAGCAGCACAAAAAAGTCATATGGAAGCCATGGATGGTACAGAGATGAAGCAGGAAAATTTGATGTTGAAACAAACAGTGGCTTTGTAAAGCGATCTGCTATGATTAAAGATAGTAGAGTATGTCAGCTATATGGTCCGCTGAATTTAGACTTCTTTAGACAGTCAAAGTTTTTACTCTGTAATACCAGCATGCGACTCAAGCTGACATTGAATAAGCCTGAATTTGCGCTGAATGCATTTGCTAAAGTTGACAATTTTAGAATTCATGTGGAAGATATTGCACTTTACATTCGTCGAGTAGTACCGAATCCAAGTGTCATTAGAGGGCATGCTGAAGGTCTTAACCGCCAAAATGCCATTTACCCCGTTCAGCATACAAAGCTTCTCACCTTTACAATTCCGAAAGATCAAAAGAGTTTCATGAAAGATGGCCTCTTTCCATCGGAAGCACCGAAGCTCCTCATGGTGGCAATGGTTGAAAATGATGCATTTAATGGTAATATAAAGAAGAATCCTTTCAATTTTAAACACAATCAGTTAAGTGAAATTGCTTTACGTGTTAATGGTGTGAGTCATCCTGGTCCACCCTACAAACCAGATTTTGCTTCGGATCAATTTATGCGCAGTTATGTTGATTTTATGGATGTCTTTGGCTTTTACAATACGGATGACACCAACGGACTTACTATGAAAGAGTTTAAGAGTGGATATACTATTTATGCATTTGATTTGACTGCTGACAGCGATATTAGTGCACCCTATCGTCAAGCGAACGTGCCTCATAATATTCGTTTGGATTTGACGTTCAAAAGAACACTACCTGAGACGATCAATGTATTAATTTATGCAGTCTTCGATTCAAATATTGAAATTACAAAGTATCGTGACGTGATTCTTCAGTATAATCGTTAATGAGTTGGTTGACTGCTGACGATATTAAGACTAAAGTGCAGCGTAATGCAGACGAAGCGACGTTGAAAGCTTTCGATAATGTCTATTCACTCGATACCTTACCACCTGCAGTAAATCACTATCCCATCTTTATTGTGCTAAACACTCATTCACAGAATTTAGGCGCTGAGCATTGGAAAGCGATCTTTATTGGAGAAGACCGACGTGGTGAACTATTTGACTCTCTTGCTCAACCTCCAAATATACCAACACAGCAGTGGTTGAGAAAACATACGCGTCAATATCAGCGAAATGAACGCATACTACAACATCCACTTTCATCAACGTGTGGTGCTTTTGTACTGTACTTCATCTTAAAACGTTTACATGTATCTCGATTTGCATCTATTATTCAAAACTTTTCATGTAATCCATCCTCTAATGAAAAAATGATTTGTAAGTTCTATCATGATTTGAAATAAAAACATCATGTTGGAAAAATTGTTTTTTATTTTACAATCCGCTGGGTACGTACATACTCAATGAGATAGTCTAGGATCATATTTGCTTGTTCATGAGATTTTAGTCCAGTAATGATCACTTTACTATTATGAAAGATTGCCACATGCATAGGTAACCAACAACTAATGAGAGCTGCAGGAAAAAGTTCGGGTTCATAACACAAACTGTAACTGCTGGTACGAATCTTCAAAAATGATAGACTGTCACTCAATTGAGTAGAGATCACCATATTGTCCACAGTCAGATTCGACATCACACACCTCTCCCTCTTCCATATCCGACGTAGTAGTCTTTGTAGCTCTAAGCGCATTGACTGCGCCGATGAATGAGAAAGGGCGCCGAGAATCTGTACAGTCCCATTTGGGAAGAGTTGAAGATTCCGTGAATTGTTCATCTTCACCACTAACATTTGAGGACGGCCCGGGTAATACTTGCTGTTTGGAAGCTGTTGGCGTAATGTTGTGAGATCGATTTTGGTGTAGAGTCTGAAGCGACGGAGAATGTTGACGATGGTGTAGCGATGGCGCTTCATGATGAAAGAATGAGTAAATTGAGCGATGTACCTTCCTTTTATACTTTTCCCAACTACCTTGATGAAATGTGAAGTTAGTATGAAGTTGGGAATGATAGAGTTGAATTCGCCGATTGTTGACGCGCAGCCAGATGCGATTTCCAATACGTGAATGTCTTTTCATATAGAAGTATTTCAAGTCCTTCATGATATGATGTAGAGATTGAAAATGACGATAAGATAAAACAAACTCTCTTCTCACATTTCCAGTTGAATCTTTGAAATAGACGTTTCGATCATGATCCGTTTCAATACGTTGTAGGGAATCTAATTTCCAACTCATGGTGCGTGGTAATCATATCTGATTAAGATTTGCATAGTAGGGCGATGAACTCACGACGAATAAATGTCATGATGGAGCGATGTATATATCTTCTATACTTCTCCCAATTGTATTTGCGAAATGAGAAACAGTTTGCGGAATGAGAATGGTAGATTTGAATTTCATTTCTGTAATGTTGAAGCCAAACTTGATCACCCAAGGAGATGAATCTTAATGTTTCAAAATATTCCAAATCCCTCATGATATCATTGAGGTTGACAAATTGTCGCCATGTTAATGTAATTCCTCTTGATGTATGACCATGAGAATTTTTGAAATGTACGTTTCCATCACGATCAACTCTGATATATTGTAGAGAGTCCAAAATCCAAGTCTTCATGATGTTATGCAAAGTTGCAGATTAGCAATATAAAAATGTCGTTTTATCATATTTTGCTTAGCAATGCGGCTACAAAGAGATTTACTAGCAATCGAGCCGCACTCTTTTCTACTCCCATTGATCATGCACAACAGCTAAATGGGAATTGGGAAGTGGGTGTCACTCAACTTGTTTATAGCAACTGTGTCTATACTTTTGATCATGAGGTGATGACTATTAATATGAGGCGTACAGCTGCTTATCAATGTGAAAAGGGGTGCCGAGTATACATTCCACAGTGGCCAAAGAAAGATCTCTTATCATGTAAAAAGTTTATATATGATTTCTTGAATAAAGCGTGTAAACATATTGTCCAATTGACTCCGCACAATGATGATTATAATTATGTACATCATGTAGTTGAGAAAGATTGGATTGTTGGTTTAAGTCCAAGTTTAAGAAATGATTTAGGCTACCTCGCTAGCGCCTTAACAAGCTATGATAATTTTAACGTTAATTACCACATAAGTGGTCATAAACAGTTAATATATCGAGAGGAAGCTTATTATGTAGATCTTATTCCAAGAAATGAGAAGACGTTGGTGAAGAAGATTGTGATTAAGCCAAGAAAGACAAACATGACTCCTGAAACATTATTGAAGAAATTTAATTATCTCCTTCGAGTTGATGACAAACAAGTGGCAACATTGACTTATATTAAATCATCTAATCATATTGCAATAAGCAAATTAAATGATGATGATCTAGTATTAGTTTGTTCAAAAGATTTTCATCAGTTCTTACGACATCGTTCTGCAGCTGTTCATGGAAAATCTGATATGCAACATTTACCATGTGAAAGGTCAAATCAATTTGATACAGAATGGACCGTATCTTTATACAGAAAGTGTGTAGAGCCTTTTGGTGGTTTCTTACATGAAACAAGAGTGTTGATGCCTCGCATTATTACTTCGGTTAAATTGGTTGTAGATTATTTAAATGAAGTGATTAATGAGCAACATATTTCATTTTCTGAAAAAGAAGGTACTTTGTCTCTCACTATAAATGGAAAAGGTATTGAACTAATTATGGATAAAACTCTAATGGACATTTTGGGTTTTGATCAAAATATCTTTAAAAGTGGTACTGTAACCAAAGCTAGCGCAGACATGTCGCTATCGCGTCGTATTAACTATTTTCAGATATATTCCAATATTGGTGAAGATGTACGTGTGGGAGATGTTGAAGCTCCATTGCTAGCAATGATACCATACCAGCCAAAAAGCTGCAGTATTTTATCTGAGCATACTTTCAAGAAAGTGCATTATACAAAGCTGAAATCAAACTACATCCCACAAATTGATATTGCCATTTATGACGATGCTGGTGCGTTGACTCCTTTTCATAAAGATGCTGTGACAAGTATCACACTCCATTTCCGAATGAAGAGTTAATGCAAACGTATGCTAATATATTTTTCCAATGTGAATAATATGGAAAGTGAAAATAAGGACTCGTTTCTAATCTACTTGCCCAGTAATGCTTCTATGAATAAATTTCCCAAAAATAAACCATCAGACTATCGAGTAGAATTAAATCGGCCACTGCATTTAGAAGGTGAATGGGAAGTTGGCGTTTCTAGTATTTGCTATGATAGCAATATTCAGAATGTGAATGATTTGGAAGAAATGATATTGACTCCTCGCACCCATGATGGAATAACGATGAATAATGCATTTCAGTTCCCATACAATTTAACATCAGATGGAAAGTGGAACTATGAATGGATTCAGATAAAATCAGATTCTTATGAGCCATTTGTGAATGAGAAAATTATTAAGGCATTCAACAGTGGTAATACTTCCATCATGAAGAATAAAAATCAGAAAGCTTATGAGTTTACTATCTATCATTGGAGTGGGAGACAGTTCCTCCGCTTTCATTCTTTTACTAAAGGTCTTACGCTGAGGTTGGATAGTGAATTCTATCCACATCTTGGTTTTGGTCATGGACTACATCTAACGTCAATTGCTACTGCAAATGTTAAAAAAGTTTATTCAAATCGAATCAACAAATTTCATTATAGATTTAAAATATTTGATGAAGATGTTGTAGAATGCGAAGAACGCATCATTTTGAAAAAGCGTGGTGTTCAACCTTTATCACTTATTGAGTTAGTAAAACGATGGAATGAGACTGTGGGTAAGAAGTATGGAGAGAAAATTATGGCGGACAAAAATAAGTTGGTTATTCAGAAATATAATGACAAACTTACAGTTTATTTCTCTCCAACCTTGCGTCATTTTGTAAGACATTATACACCTATTATTGGAAGCGGTGTGGTGTATGGTTCTCATGAATATCACACTAAAGCTGATTCAGTTAATGATGAATGGTGGGTGGACATCTATGGTGATCGCATCAAGAAAATTTACCAGTCTTATGAAGAATCTAAAGTTGCTATTAATATAATGCCGCGTCTATATCATACAGTTGAAAGCTTCATTCATGTAGTAAATCCTTATATACAACAGAAGTTGAAGCATGTGATGAAAAGTAAATATGATGTAAAGACACACCACATTTCGTTTTCAATTGAAAATCAACGCGTTGTTCTGAGACTGGGTGATGACATTCAATGTCAATTGAGTAAAAATTTGAAAAAACTCTTTGGCTTTTCAATGCTACAAACTGTGTTTGCTGCTGCGCATACGATTGGTATAGAAACACCAATGACACTTGATAAACATGAACAGCACCTTTACATTCAAAGTGATTTGATTCTACCTATTTCTGTTGGTGAGAAAAAAGAATACATTTTACGCGATTTCATTCATGATAAAGACGCTTCATATGGAATAGTCGAGAAGATGTTTGAATCTATTTTCTATCATCCCGTCGTCAAACAAACTATACCCTCTATTGCTATCAAAATTACCAATGGTTTACAAGAGTGCATCCATGTGAAAGATACTAAATCCCTCGTAACTTTAGTGTTTCGGAAAACAAAGTGAAGTCATTGTGATATGTTTATTGAAATAAAAATATGTATATGAAAAAGTCTTTTCACAGATATAGGGGGAATGGGCTGACTGTAGGCATATATTCACAAGGAAGAAACGATCTCATGCGATACATAAAACAACCATGTATATCTACAAAAAGCAACATCAAAATACTGAGTTAAAGTTGATTATGTCAATACATCTCCTGAATGTGGTAGCGTG
Source organism: Prostheceraeus crozeri (assembly GCA_907163375.1). Taxonomy (NCBI): domain Eukaryota; kingdom Metazoa; phylum Platyhelminthes; order Polycladida; family Euryleptidae; genus Prostheceraeus; species Prostheceraeus crozeri. Next base: position 14,560 of record CAJQUW010007522.1, read on the forward strand.
AGTTTTATTTTTTTGGGTGGAGGTATGTTTGTGTCAGGATGTCCATGTGGAAGAGATGTGTTATGTCCTATCCAACACCTCTTATCCTCCCATGCTGAAAGCGCTCGTTTCTTGAACGTGTACGTTTTCACAGTATGAACTTGAGATTTTAAGATTGTCATATTGACAAACGTTATAGTTTTATTTTTATAGGCCTTCTTATAGGACCGATGTTTCATTTTATGAACAATGGATTTTGATATACCTTTAGCACGCTTAATACTATCTGCACATTCTTTTAGTTTCATGGAATACATTTTAGGACGGAGGAGAATCATTTCATCTATTTCCTTTCCTGCTGTTTCATCCTTAAAACAACCAAGTTTGGCTTTATTCTGTATGGAATAGAGTGGATGAGTGAGATTGTAGTTAGATGTATCGAAATATTTTTCTAATGACTTACCTACTTCATTAAAATTTAAATCTTTTTGAGTGGTAATTCCTAAAAAGAAACTATCTGTATCACCACCCAGCAAGCGAACCTCTTTTACGAGAGGGCATGGTTTTAATATTTTGTAGAAGAGTTGATACATTTCAAGCTTGGAATAATCTAAAACGGCTTGCCCAATATAGATGGGTTTGCACAACTCAACTTCTGATTTAATCATTTTAACACCTACAAGATCCTCATCGATGATGTCTCTATCAATGAAAAGAGGTGATGAGGTCAATTTGTGATATTTTTGTTCATCAACGGCTAGTTTGTAATTCATACGTTTTCTAACATCCTCCATGGTCTTTCCGAATAGACTATTATTCTTATATTTATAAAAATCCTTTTCAAAATTATTTTGGGCGAGTGCACGTTTTTGACTGTTACTATCTATGTAGGGTTTGAGGAAGGCTTTCTGTCTAAATTTGATAATGCGGTGAACTGACTTTAGAAGCATGCCCATTTCTAAATAGAATTTTAATATGCAGAAGTGTACGAGATAATTTTTCTTATCATATTGGGTGAGTAAAAGTTTGCGGCATGGTTTGTACCTTGGCTGTCCACACTCTGTTAAGTTATTATGAAATTGTGACATGAATTGTGAAAACATATCTTCAGTCACTTCGCCAGATTCAGGTGCGAGTGGGAAATCAGCAGTTTTATTTTTAATACTATTTGGATAAATCAAATCCACTTCAAAATAATATCCCCAATCACCTTCATCTGGAATATTCAGTATGTTTGAAGGGTTGGAGTAATACTCAAGCTCATTTTGATTTAACCAACTAAACTCGGAATGAGGTAGTGGTTTAGACAGTGAACTGCCATATAAATTATTTTGGTCATAGTACTTTAGGTGGATATGATCATCACCTACTGTTTCAGATTTTATATGATGTCTATTTACAAATGTGAGACCACCGCGTATTCCGCGCTCAAATATATTATACATCTCCGGGTCTTGTAAGAGATGAATGGTCTCACCAGTCATTTTAAAGGCTGATTTAAAGGACATGGCTGGTAGACTGACAAAGTGGATAGGATCTAATTTGTCTTCTTCTAATGCCACTCGTCGAAACTCCTGAAAGACATCAGCCAGCAAAATGACATCTAATTCTAAGTAAGCGATCATATAATCGCCAAACGTTTTACAATTAAATTTTAACCATGCCTCTTGAGCATGTTCATAGTCCTCTACTGGACAATCTTCACCCGTCAAATCGTTTTTGAATTTGTCAATGGAAGGAAGGGTTGTTTCATTTAGTTTAGACATTGAGCTAAAATACGCATAAGGAAAGACTCCTTTGCGAGTGATTATTTCATCCGTTAAGTTTGGATAGTGTTTCTTCAAAGTTTGACTATGGGGAAGAAACTTGAGATTACGAACGAGAGAAGCTAGTGACGCTGACATGAATTGAAATGAATCTAAAAATTTTATTTCGAAGAAGACTGTCTTATTTTCTTTAGTTTTATCTACTGGTACTTTTGCTGTCATTGCCATGAATTTTTCTCTCGTTTGTGCTATTACATTAAACTGCCACGATTTCATCTGGCTCAACCCTCCTTTTATGAGCATATGACTGTCATAGCCCTTAAAGTTATGAAAAATGACGGGTAGTACACGACGTCTCAACCTAAGTGAAAAGTTGCATTTGGAGCAGAGTGCGTTTCTAAATTTACCAGTGATGTGATCATGATCACGCACTTTCTTAATTTTATCGTCATCAAACGTTTTATGACATTTAGGACAGGATGTGCAACTTTCAAATTTTTGTTTGTCTTCATCTGACATATGTAGTGACTTACGCTGCAATTGGGAATCATATGATTGTTGAAATTTTGCAGCTTTATCGAGAAATTCTAGAAATTTTGAAATGCAATCTTCACCTTGCCAAGTATGCATTTTGTTTTGTCTATTCCTAAAGTGGTCATGCCATACTTCATAGCAGGATATGGCTGCTGGCTTGTGGATGATATCATCAATGTAGCATTCTATGTCTGCGTAAATGACACGCAGGGGACTTAATTCGTCACCATTATCCCTATGTGAAAATATTTTATCTTTGGGCATGCGTTCCATTTGTAATTTACCTCGCTTGCACCATTCATAGTGAGTTTCAAATTTATCTTTACTCCAAAATGAGCGGATGCAGCGGTCGCATACAAAATGTTCACCTCTTTTAGAGTGCCCCAAGTGAGTGTACAAGCGAGAGATTTTGGGAATACCACAGTAGTGCCATTCCTCGCTATCATCTTGTTTTACTAATAAGAGGTTGACTACACGTTCATAACAAGTTGAACGTGAATTATAGCGGGCACCCTTCAACCCCTTCTCCCACACGTGAACGACAATTTTAATCTTATTATGTTTTTCGAACGTTTCTACATCTTTGATTTTCATGTTGTTACTATCACAACCTTCAAAGTCTAGTTCATCCTCCCACTGTCTATAGCTACAGGTGCGATCTCGATGCGCGTTGATATCATTATAGTGAAGGATGGATAGGACTGCATATTTGAAACACTGTGATTTACAATCAACATTGATGACAGCTTTCTTATTATACAACGTTTTTGGAAGTTTAAATGTGCCTCGAGCTGCATGACTTTCTAATAGGGAAATTTTGAATATGGCTGAGTCCACACCATCAAAAATGAGAGCGCTGTCGCGTTGATTGAATTTATCTACATTTGATTTTAAACATTGAATGTGAAAATTTAGCCAAGACTCGCAGTCTACAACTTCGGTTGCGGAAGAGGAAGGAACATGAAACTGTATTCTCTCCGTCACTTCACCCGTTTGAAAATCTATTTTAATATATTTTAGTTTAAGGTAGATGAGCGCCTTCATTCTAAAATTGTCTAAATTATTGAAGAGCGCTTCGATAATGTTAGAATTTTGAAGGAGCCACTCAGGAAAATCTACAATTTGAGTATTGGACTCCATGCAGTAGTCGCGTACTAAATTATTATGTGAAACATTAATGAGGGAGATGGTAGAGGTACCGTTGGTGTAGTGATCATTTGCATGCGTGTGTTGAAGTCTGTGCGAAGATCGCTGAAAGTGACTATCAAAAGAAAGAGGGCACAAATCGCAAGGAAAGGAGATGTCATCGTCAGAATCAACTTCACCTCCGGAGATTGACGCCGCTTTGCGTTGACACACACGTTGTTTGATGTGTCGAAGGAGACTGTGCTTCCTTGTAAACATATGTCCGCAGTCGGCACATTCCCACTCGTTGCCTTGCCGCGAGAGTCCTGAGCTGGAACTCACATCACCTGAAAGAGAAATCATTCTTTCATCTCTGTTCAAGCCTCAGTGTAGTGTTACAACCTACCTTGACTCAATAACTCTAAACTTTCCTCGAGAAGAGAGGGCGTTGGTGATGAAGTTGATGCCTGAAATTGAGGAAGATGCTATTAGTCACACGTTTGAGGGAGATGAGAGGAAATTTTCAACTTACCATTTCAACGAAATCAAGTTTAAGGTTGATACTTCTACAAGATAGAGACTTCACTCAAATTTGGAATTCACGAGATAGCAGTTCACTTGTACACCTCAAATAATAGTCAAAGAGAGAGATCGTGCGTTCGTCACTTGTATGATTCACAGATTAAATGAAATGACCTGAATGTCACTTTGCTTATATACTTTCATCCTCTTCATTCATTGGATGTTCATTCTGATTGGCTGCTTGTGTATACTTAAGAATTAGAAAAATGTTAAAGTTATCATTATTCAAAGACAGCATTTCAAAGACAACATGACAAGTCCTCCAACAACACCAAATACCGCATTGGAGTTCTCCTCTCCATATACATCAGCAAAGGTGCTCGTTACACCAAATGCACCAAGAAAGGCGAAGGTGGAGAAGACATACAATCTCGACAATATACGAAAGTTATCATTATCGGAGGAGGATGAAGAGGAGTTGCCCGACCTAACAGGCATACGGTGGAAATATTTACAATATGATGCCGAAGGGGTGATGGAGATGACCAGCAAGTCGCACTTGCATCAAATATGGGAGTGGTACACCCCTAACTCCCAACCGCGAACCGTGGCGGAGTGGGCGTACATTGAGAAAGTGAGGGACGCTGCAGAAGAACGTTTAAAGCAGCTCAACTGCTTTTGTGATCTATGTGAAGCCAGACTCTGGGACGATATTGACGATGAAGACCTTTTGAAATACATGCCATAATAAATGTTTATTTCGTATTATCTTTGCTTTCATACTGACTTACTTGAATGGGGTTTTAGTGAATAATTTAACCATGTATACTTTTTCATTTGGAAATAGTAGCACGCTTAGTTTAACTTGTAAATCTTATAACATTTCATATGGGTGATAATGGTAGATGAAATAGTGTCAAATAAATTAAGATAGCTTACACTTCTGATACAGGGATAGCAATCGACTGCGATCCATGTGTAAAGAGCTTGTTAGACTACGGATGGGCTTAAGTGGATGATTTAACCATGTATACTTTTTCATTTGGAAATAGTAGCACGCTTAGTCTAACTTGTAAATCTAAAAACATTTCATATGGACGATGATGGTAGATAAAATAGTGTCAAATAAATTAAGATAGCTTACACTTCTGATACAGGGATAGCAATCGACTGCGATCCATGTGTAAAGAGCTTGTTAGACTACGGATGGGCTTAAGTGGATGATTTAACCATGTATACTTTTTCATTTGGAAATAGTAGCACGCTTAGTCTAACTTGTAAATCTTAAAACATTTCATATGGACGATGATGGTAGATAAAATAGTGTCAAATAAATTAAGATAGCTTACACTTCTGATACAGGGATAGCAATCGACTGCGATCCATGTGTAAAGAGCTTGTTAGACTACGGAAGAGAGAAGTGTGTTATGTTGCGTGTGGCGCGTGAGTGTCCTCCCATTTCATTCCATTCATCAATTCGTCTCATTGATAGAGACAGGTAGAACTCATGGTTCTCATAACGTATGCAATGGAAAGTTTTAGGCAACCTTCGACAGTTGGCTAAATGTCGCCCTGGCGCGAATGCATACTACGTTGAGACAGAGGCAATCACTTGCAAACATGACGCAGAGAGGTTTAACAAGATTGACCATTGCCGAATGTCCCTTGCGGTATACATAGCTACGGGTTTCACCGCCGCCCTTTACAGGAACGCCCGTCGAAAGGAAGTATTACACCGAACTGCATTTGCAACGTTCAAGTTGACTGATAGCAGATTCAACTTAATGATAGTATTCGCCAGTCCGAAGACTGCCCAGGGCAAACCGCGAGGAGGTTCTATCATGTCTTGCCCCATGGTGGCCCTTAAGAGAGCCGATGGTTCGTTCTCGGGGACGTGAATTTGACTATTGACTGGAATAGTCAATGGGTATGACGCTTAGGTTGTCGTATACCCTATACCGCCTAAGCCGTGGTGGTGCATCTGGCACCTTTCGGATGCGAGTGGTATTCGGAGTCCACACCTCATCCGTCCAAATGATCCTCTTGATCTTCCCCTTCTTCTCATCCTCATCCCACTCGTCGAGGATGACGAACTCGGGAATGCCGTTGTCTTCATCAGTGAAGACGGGAATATTGTCGGCAGATGTCGCTTCCATCGTGACTTCAAATTGAATGAGAAGCGCTACAATCTTCTAGCTTATATAGGGTTTTCAACAATGAATTGCTCAACAGCGAATCAGAATGCTTCAGGGATAGCAATCGACTGCATAATGTTCAAGTTGACTGATAGCAGATTCAACTTAATGATAGTATTCGCCAGTCCGAAGACTGCCCAGGGCAAACCGCGAGGAGGTTCTATCATGTCTTGCCCCATGGTGGCCCTTAAGAGAGCCGATGGTTCGTTCTCGGGAGTAGCGTCATCTTACACCCTACCAATTCTGCTGAGAGAGTCAAAGACTCTCTCTTTGGTAGCACTGTCGACTTCCACACTAACTGGCACATGACTAAAAATTGGAATGTAGCGCCATTCCGTTGGATTGACAGCAGTTGCTGTCATCGGATTGCCAATCCGAGCAAGATTATTAAAAACTCTGTCTTGCTCCTCTATTCTAGCAAATTCATTAAATAAATTTCGCGGCCTTAACTGTGGTCCGCGAGGAGAGCTGACTTGACTGTTCGGCGTCTGCATGATTGAAATGAAATGAAATGAGAGGCAGTGGTTTATATACCCCTCTAACGCGACGCAACGTTCAAGTTGACTGATAGCAGATTCAACTTAATGATAGTATTCGCCAGTCCGAAGACTGCCCAGGGCAAACCGCGTGGAGGTTCTATCATGTCTTGCCCCTAGGTGGCCCTTAAGAGAGCCGATGGTTCGTTCTCGGGAGTGACGTGATGGGGTGGTGAAGGCGGGCAAAGATCTGCAATGAAAATGATATGTATTAGAATAGGATATACTATCTTATTTACTTTTTCACTTACCAAGTTAGTCATCCTTTGGCAGTCTCGCGCGTTTCCGAATCGAGAATTTATGTAGGTGACCGCGCATTCTCAGGCTGGCATGCAGACACTTCTTGCTCGGATGACCATTGTAACATAGGATGGACTCGTCGAGACTTTTATTTACCAATACTTCGCCGGCCAAATGATTATCCCGAATAGGGATGTGAAACTCAAACAAACGATCCTCATTCACACGTTCCCACTCATCCCTCATGCGCTCCAACTTCTCATACGCCTGCCTCTCATCACCCCGCCGAGCCACAGTCCTCTCCAACTCAACATTCCTCGCTCTCAACACACTCATCTCCTTCATCATCTCCTCAAACTTCGCCTCTGCATCTCTCATTCTTCTCTCCGCAGCACTCGCCCTCTTCTCACACTCATCATTCTTCTCTTCCAACTCTCGCGTCTTATTCTTCAAATCAGTCACACAACGCCTCATTCTAATGTTTTCATCCGCCACCTCCTTCGACTTCAGTTCCTTCTTTTTTAACTCATCCAACTCCTTCACAACTTCATCCTTCACTTTCTTCAAACTCTCATACTTATTCACCAACAAATCATGCGCCATCTGCTGCGAAACATGCCTCTTCTCTTCATCCTTCAACCACCTCGCCGACTGCACACGAATCCCACCACTCTTCACTTTTGGGGAAGATGAGCTCTTCGGGGGGTCGGTGATGACGATGTTTGACACCTCCAATGACGAAGAGCTCAACTTCCTCACACGCTTCCTCACACGCTCCCTATCTAAATCCACATCATCCTCATCATCACTCTCAAGCACTCTCTTTCGCCCAATCTCACCCTCCAACGACGCAACCGCTCTCGCCAACTCATCATTCTCAACAACATTCTCAACAACATTCTCAACAACATTCTCAACCTTACCCTCTCGCTCGATCGCCAACATTCGCTCCCTCTCTTCCACAATCAACTGCGTAAATCTCAAATCAGTCACTAAACCACCACTACAGTCAGCATGCACTCTGTAGAAACGCGCCTCATCCTCATCACCCTTCAGCACTCTACACTTCACGCACGCAACCCTATTCAAGATAATCATGTGGCCGGTGCCCGCCTTCTTGACGTGAGCCTTGGCGTCCGCACTGCGATTTATACGACCGCACACACACATTTTGATATGATACTTTCTGTTTCTATCGTTTGCCATGCCTGATTTATCGTTAGCTGTAAGATAATGAAATTTGTATAAGTTTGGAATCATGTAGTACAGTCATATTCCTAAAGAGTGTAGTGAGTGGCACTCGATCCCGTCGACAGCCCGAAGGCCTTGTACCGATCACTAGGGAAGTGAGAGATCTTCCCCAATACCCGCTCTTTACAGCTGAAGACATCATTGTCACTGCCCCGAAGTGGTAACAGGAACGCCGAGTCAAAGGTAGTGATCAGTAGCTGGGATCTAACCCCTCAAAGCTGCCTTAGACTTAGTTAAATTTCAAATCTGATAGCAGATTTGAACTCAGGATACTTGAAAACCTTAGTCTATATGTTAAAACTTTGAAAAAACTGAAAATTAAGAATTTTTAAAAAATTCCGCATTTTACTACTCATACTACTTTTAAAAAATTTTATCAGTAGTAAAGACACTATCAAACTCTATCATACAAACTTTGAAGTAGCAAGATAGCTTGCCTACTTCAAAAGATAGAGTCCTTTGAAACACCCGATATCGGGAGCTCAGAGCAACGACCGTCGCTTACCTCGTCTTTCGATGAAGTGATCAGACTTACGTTGTCGGGGGTTTATATATGCTCGGAAGAAAACTTAAAATGGCTCTATCTCCGAAAGTATTCATCGTAGCGACATGCGGTTTGTTGCAAACGATTTGTCTCATCATTCTTTACAATATGACACCTGAACCATTCTCATATGACCACGGGAAGTTGGTCCGCCAGCACATGTCCATGTAACATGCCACAAGTGAAAAAATTCCTAAGTGTGAGAGCTCCAGTGTGGTGAAAATTTTGAAAAATTTAAAACTTCCGAATTTCAACCTGGGACCTTAACCAAAACATTTTTCATCAAATTTCACTGACCTCCCCCCTCCCCCCTCGTTCAGAGAAATTTGATGAAAAATGTTTTGGTGACGGTCCCAGGTCAAAATTCCACACTTTGGAAAATTTTCAAAATTTTACCCATACAAAGTCACTCTGACACTTAGGATTTTTTCAGGTGAGCGAGCTCCGACCTAAAATCTTGTAACCGCTCTAACTTGTGAACGGCTGGTCCGATTGACTCGCAACAAAAAATGTTGTCGAGCAGTTTTTTTCTCCTCTTTCAAACGAGTAGCTGTAAGACAAAATCCGTCCACTAGAACCAAAGTTAGAAGATTGCTGTCGGGGGGGGGGGTCAGTGAAATTTGATGAAAAATGTTTTGGTGACGGTCCCAGGTCGAAATTCCACACTTTGGAAAATTTTCAAAATTTTACCCATACAAAGTCACTCTGACACTTAGGATTTTTTCAGGTGAGCGAGCTCCGACCTAAAATCTTGTAACCGCTCTAACTTGTGAACGGCTGGTCCGATTGACTCGCAACAAAAAATGTTGTCGAGCAGTTTTTTCTCCTCTTTCAAACGAGTAGCTGTAAGACAAAATCCGTCCACTAGAACCAAAGTTAGAAGATTGCTGTCGGGGGGGGGGGGGTCAGTGAAATTTGATGAAAAATGTTTTGGTGACGGTCCCAGGTCGAAATTCCACACTTTGGAAAATTTTCAAAATTTTACCCATACAAAGTCACTCTGACACTTAGGATTTTTTCAGGTGAGCGAGCTCCGACCTAAAATCTTGTAACCGCTCTAACTTTTGAACGAAGACAGATAGGAACAAGCCGATTCTTTCACTGAATTTGTCTCACTCTTAGCTTTCAAACGAGCTATCGCACGACAAAATCCGTCCACTGGAAGCAAGCTGTCCAGGGGGGGGGGACGTCAGCCGAAAATTTTTTCTCTCCGATTTCGCTGGAAACATCCTTCCTAACCCAAAATTTCACGTAGATTCCGAATCTGGCCTCCGTTTTCTCATCCGATGCTTCGTTTGGGCGCTACACACCAAAACGTCCCAAATTCTAACTCTGTCGTTTTTCGAAAAATGTTGAAAATTTTTTCTCACCGATTGCCTTGAAACTCACCCTACCGATGCAGAATTTCACGCTGAACACGAATCCGACCTCCGTTTTCTCATCCGACCACTCCTTCCACTCGAAACAACCCATTTTACAACCCAACATTCAGCAGATTGCACCAAAAACATCACACACTATAACCTCAAGACTAATCCTGGCGGTCGCCCAAGTCCACCACGACACTCTATCGTTCCAGAGGGGGGGGGACTCAGACACGAAGCACCACGGCGGCCGAACACGACACTCTGCCGTGCCAGAGGGGGGGGACTCAGCGATGGCGGCCATCTTGCGCGGTCCAGAAGTGGAGTTTTGCTTACTACTCTCGGACCCATTCATCCATCACATCCTTGGCCATCTCCTTCCTGCCTTTTAGAGGGGGGCTGAGTCAGCATGATGACTCATCGTTGCTCATTTTGGCCTTGATTTTGGCACGGGATTACTACTTCCGTTGCGTTCGGGACATAGCATGTGGTCCTGCATAACAAGGAGATTCGAAAAATTCAGGAATTCTATTTTTAATCTCAGCCCATTCCTTCATCTAATATCTCAAAATCTAATTTATGACCTCTCTGTTGTTGATGATTATCGATCGACAAGTTAGGAAAATATTCGGCCCATAGACTCCTAGATATGTGGACTGATCACAGAATTATCTATTGGACATGATCGCTCAATATCATGGTAGATATTCGTTTCAAGGAATGTTAACTGAAGCACACGATGAAAAACCAAATGAAATAAACTAATAACCAATGATTTTGCCAATTATAACCAATTATAATTAAATTGCTAGTTATATAGTTAGTATAGGATTACATGTACAATGTATATTTTAGAAAGAACTTAAGATAGATCTTAGTTCGAGTCAAGTGAAGATGAACAACCGATAGAATGATTATTATCTATCATCAGGGACGTGCCAGCATAAAAAATTTTGGGGGGGCAGCCTCTCACGTACCGTATACAATATATAGTAGATTGGATACCCGCGTACTCCTACATTACCTTACGAATATGCATATAATACGTGATATATACGCAATATGATCGATTTTTGTGGAATAGATTGATAAATAGCATTATGTTAACGTTCGCTTAATTTCATGAATGGAATACAGAAGTTTATAACTTGTAATGCAGTAAAAACAATATTTTTTAGAGAAAGTTAATAATTCTCATCTTCAGAAAGTAACAAAAGTGACGAAGAAAATGGCATATTCTCAAAATATGCAGAAGGTATGACGAGTGTAATAGCCGATTCAATAAGTAATTCCAGAACTTGTGTAAAATACTCCAAAACTAGGATATTCTGATTTCTTTATGAATCGCTCGGTTTTTAGAACTTTTGGCTTATAATCGAATTTAATATTATATAACAGATTTATAAAAGAATAGATTATTGATGCTAATTTGAAAAATAGGGAGCAGAAGTTTAATGAATTGCGAACTAATCAAGTAATGCAAATTAATCTTGAAGGACTGAAAACTGAAAAGCTGCCACTAAATTTATCACATGATAAAACAATCCTAAACTAGTTTATAGAATTACGTATTAAAAAAGTAAAGTATCATTTTCCAATGCTGCACTATGTTGTTGTGAATTGCATCTGATGTTTGTAGTACAAAACTGCACTGTTCTGGATTTGGAGTACATTTGCTCTGACCTTATGAATCGACTATAACTTACATACAAAGAATCTCTGATCCGACCATGACCGGAATTTTATGTAAAGAAATTGGCCAAGGTTTGGTTCGTTTATAATGTTTATAATCCATTTTGAAATTTTTTGTAGCAAACTACGAATAGAAAACTTTCTCATTGTTGAGAAGTAGAATCATGATGATTTATCAAGTGATAGTAAAGCTGAATAATTTTCATAATACATCGGTTACTCGGTTGTCGCTAAATCTGAGAAGGAAGATTGTTTTTTACAAATTTCTATATCATAAAATTCCGGTCCTTGGTTGACAAATTTTATCAGTTTGAATGATTTAACGCATTGATTCATGTACAACTATTTCTTATAAACTCTAAAACGTAATTCAGAAATTACCAAATACAGATTGCCGTTCTGCGGAACGCGAAATAAATTCCTTGAGCACATCTCCTAATGAAATCTTGGATGTGCGTTGGGAATGGACATGAAGCAAAAGCAAATGTGTTAGCCTCTTTTGGGTCATAGTAGACCTCAAGTAAGTTTTCACCCTTCGAAGTGCACTGAAAGAGCGCTCTGCTGATGCAGCTGAAGCGGGCACAACAGAAAGTAATTGAAGTAGACGTACAACCTGATCGAGAAGGTCCTTAACAGTGTCTGATTGAGACTTCAGTTCATTTATGACAGAGAAGCCCGACGCAGATTTATCTTTGACGATACGGGGTAATAACAATAACTGGGCTGAAAGTTGTTCAATGTCAAAGTCACTTCCATACTGTAATAAGGTATCTGTTAAATTGGTAGAAGATGGTAGGTTGCCAGTCACTGAATCAGACACAATTGTCTCTATGGTCACCAACTTTTCCATCGAAGGTTGGCAAAACCCTCCTCTCAATTCTCCACCACACATTATCCAAAACTTCGAAATAACATTTACGAAGCGTTTCTTCGAAGGTCAAGGTAGCCATCGGGGAAGGTGAATCGGTCTGTTAAAATGTGAAAATAACACATACAGTGCAGTCGTATAGACGATGAACCATGAGCCCACTATAGAATAAAAATAATTAACAAATCAAATCTCAGAAGCGTCACAATATATATCATATTCGAACTTAAAGTCATATTCGAGGTAGCAACATCTGATTCAGATTCTGAAATCCAAATATATCATATTTAAAAATGGAAGAAAATTGATTACGCTTAGGTTAACGTTCAAGTTTTATAGTGCGATGAACTCGTACGGTAAACACGTTTTCCATAAAGGAGTATTTTAATAAAGTACATTTTCATTGAGTTGAATTGGTAAATTAAAACGATTAATGTTGTATACTTAGATAGAGTATAAATTATAACTGTGTCTGTTTAAAAGCAGAGATTTATTTTCAATCTGTCAACTCTTCGGCCCTTACCTTCGTGGAATCTTTCGTGGTCGTTTTGGTTTAGCCATCTTCAAGCCAAGTGTACCCGCTTCAACCTCAGTCTCATGCCACAAGTCCTGAAAGGCCATGTCAGTCCGCATGGAGGAAAGAGTCTGTAGTAAAACGTCGACTGAAGATTTTGCTCCCATTGCCGTATATCCTGGTTTCTGCAACGCCTGAGCCAGTTGCTCGCAAGGTCCTAGTATCTTGACTGCAGCTTTCAGACAGAAAAGTGTTTTCGTTTTCTGCATTTTCCTTTTACAGTATTTCACCGACGATTTTCGTTCATCTCTTAAAGCATCTCTATCTTCTGTCAGAGTTTTCAATGTCTCCTGTATTCGCTGATAGTTTTTCAGAAACCTATCTACAGCTTTTACTCGCACTGCCCACCTTGTTGGACAAAGTGGAAGGAGTCCGGAACAAGGCAAGCTGACATCCTCATCGGAAATACCAACAATGACATTGGAGTAGACACTACGTCTCTTGCTCGACTCCAAGATAGTATTAGTTACCTCCTTTACAAGGATCATTGCGTCACACATAAGCTCACTACGTCGAGTAATTTCTTGTAGAGCTAAATCCAACGAGTGATTGCTGCAATGAACATAGAGTGACTTTGGCTGAATGTCATTTAATTTCTTTTGCACTCCATTCAAATGACCTGACATATTAGCAGCACCATCGAAACAATGACCGCGAAGATTATCAATGCTTAAACCGAGTCGTGTGAGCATGTCTTTAATGGCTTCAAATATGTCATTAGCTCGAGCGCTTTGAGGCCGATACATTCCCACGAAGCTCTCGTTCACTTCTAGCGTTTGACTATCATTCCATCTTATACAAAGACCGCAACATCAGTAGTTCCATCACAAATTATTCCATAGAATGGACTTTTATTAACATCGGATACTAGCAATCGTTGCACCTTATGGGCCATTATCTCTAAAATTTCATTTTGAATTTTACCATCCAGGTAATTGTTTCTTCTTTTCAGGAGCTTCTTCGCATCTTTCCTCTATAAGTACACGAAAATTGCCATCATCGTTGTGTAGTCCGCGTAGTGCTTGTCCTGTTCGAGCCAAATATCGTACAGAGCTTAGCACTGTCAACATAGCGGTGCGTGCCCGTACCTGCTGATCTCTCGATTGTTTTACGATCAGATCGTATACTGGTGTTCCCTGGTTTCTTTGAATTATGAATTCTACTGCTTGTCGATGGTGAGAACTTTTAGCGTGAGTTTCAAACTTCTCGGGGCCTTTCTTCCAGTTTTTGAAACCTTTACATTCGAAAGTCAAATCACGTTCGACCGACCGTTGACAATCAAATTTCCTCGCTTGAACGCACGTGAAGCACAGAACGCTATCTTCAACGACATCGTAATGCAGCCATTTGTATTTCCTAAACCATGTTGACTGACACGCCCTTCCACGACTTCTCGGAAATGTGAAGTCATTGGCAGGTATGTGCTGTTCCTTAGGTACACTCAGTTTTGAAGAAGCCTCTTCATCCTGAACAACACTGGGGGTGGCGAATGTTGATCCCGCGGTTGTTGGAACATCTGCTGTTCGATCCTCCCTCGAAACATCTGCCGTACTGGGCGATTTTTGAGAAGTTGGCGATTCGTTTTCTACATTTTGGGTTTCAACCGGCTTCTTCGGCTTCAACCATGAATCCAATGTAGTCGATTTTGATGGACCACGTGACATCTAAAAAGCAGGATAAAAACTAGTTGACTTATACTAATTCGATGTTTGCAGGGACATTTGACAAGTTAATTTACATTTAGGAGTCCTGAGTTAGTTTTCTTTCATTGCTGTTATTTGAAGCAATCAATCGATTTCGAATTTATCAATGTCGATTAATAAATCTCAGTTTGATTAACGGCCATTCCCACGTAAGAGGATTTTGTATGCTTATGTATTTTCTCCAGTTCTTAATGGTAACCTATTATATGGCTCTGACAAATACATGTGTGTTATTGTGTGTCGTGTAGAATAAATAAGATCTTAATTCTTAAACTAACTACCTCCAAGATAAGATGAACCACCATCTTATGATCGGAGCTGCTGGCGAATTGAATACAACATTTAACTTCCGTCTCATCGCTCAGGCTGGTCCTTCACAGTTGGTTAGGCCGATCAGGGTGCCTGCTAGATTCATCGACTGTCGAAGTTGTCGTATTCAACACTACCCCCAGACAGGTCATCCGAACAAGGTAGGGGTGGAAGAGTCAAACTAATTTATTAAGGTGGCCAACTTATCTACAGGACATTCTAACTATTGGCCTAATCGGTGATACAGCTAAGCCCATGAGTTTTTCTTCCTTCGACTGCTTCGTTGAGCGTTACTCTAACGCTTTCCCACCAAAGACAATCACCCGGGAAGTTGGCCCGGTGGCGAGGACTGTCACGTCGAAGTAAGTCGAATCTGCTGTCAGAAACGACGCAGCGACAGGGCTCTGGTGCCGCTGAGGAGGTTACTCCATACCGTATATTGTATCACCGACCTTGAGTGTAATTGCATTCATCATTTTATTTCATCACGTCACTCATATACTTACTAGGTATAAAAATTAGAACAGAACTGCAGGGAGGAAAAATGTGATTGTTCACTGTTAGTACAGCAGCGCACATGTAGAATGATCATAGAGCTGGATGGGGTGTTGGCGCGGCTTTCTCTGTCTACAGAGGACATCGCATCGAATCCTATTGTTAGAGGCAGCAACCACGCTCACACAGCCTCGAGTGGAGGAGACGACTTGACAACGCGACAATCAATAGAATCATGTGAAGGCGTAAAGCGCACGCCATCTCGATATGAAGAACGCGTGAATATAGATATTAGGTTAAAGATACGGCTTTTAGATATTGTGATTGGAAAATGGAAAGAAATGTGCACAACGCACGGATCAAATTCACCTGATGGACTTTGTCCAAGTTAATGGATTAAACAGCCTCTGGGCATCGTATCCCACAAATTTCAGATGCAGTCTCAACAGGACGTCCACATGCACCGACACTTACAAAATCGTTTCTCTCGCAAGTTTAATGATAAACACAGATGTGTTGAATAATTCATTGACCTGCAGTAAAAGCTAAAGGAAGGCGAAACACGTTCGCTAAAGCAGACAAAGAATCATTCAGTTCGGACTGAAAATTGATGAAATGTAAGCAAAAGATGTAGCAAATTTCTCTTCACGCTCAGATGATAAGTTATTACTGTATATATAACTAGACTTTTTAGAGGGGGCAAAATGAGTGGTCTCCAAATCTTAGGGGGGCAGTTGCCCCCGCTGCCCCCCCTGCTGGCACGTCCCTGTCTATCATATATTTCAAGTAGAACTGTGATTTAAACTTTGTATGATCTAAGTTTAACCATTTCGTGACTTGAAGCCATGTCGGCTTCGCAAAACTCGAGAGTGAATGGTTTGCGCACATGTTAAGCATGGTACGCGCATGCAACCATCAGCAGTGATTCAATATTGTGACCAAAACTGCATTCCGAACTCCACTCGTCTGAACAAACAGCGGAGCAAAAGGTTTCGCTGGGTAGTGATGTGATAGGAATTTATCAAACATTTTACCCAACTTCAACTCACAATAAATCTGATAAGACTTGTGGAAACAGAAATTGAAGAAGAAAGCTGAGGGATATTTTCAACCGCTACGATTGCAAATGCTGAGAAATTCGATCTGTTCTTCATAATATGATGTTGGCAAGTCCTCTATGTCATAGCGCAACATGGTCATGCAGCAAGAAGGATATGATATTTTTGTAGACAATGATTTCTGTATCCGGTGACATAGAAAATAATGTCAAGCTTATTGTCATCGAACGAAATATCCAAGTCAACAGAAATATTTCTCAAAAATTCAAAAACTGCGTCCTGTACTATGATTTCAGACGATGATGTATCTTGTACGTCACTATGCTCAAAAATGGATAAATCGCTCACGCGCATATGTTACAATGAGTAAGACAATTATATATCTTCAACTTCTTCTCACTTTGTAGAAGCTGTCTGACACTGATGGAGTAGTTGCTATCAACTCATGTGCCTGTATCGACCAAACCGCGCGGTTTCGGCGGTTTGGTCGATAAAAATCCAGTGTGATACCTATAGGCCTACCAGAGAAGCGCTTCTCTATTATAGGTATCACTCTGGATTTTACAAAGCAATACGCAAATAAATTGAAACTATTCAACAAATGATAATAATAATAATGATCAATTTATTCTTCAAAAAGTGCCCATATCCTCAGCTGAGGATGCTTGACCTCCCTGAGTCCTGGTAGGACTCCGATGCTCAGTAGTGTCATCCCGACCTAATGTTGTGCATGGGTCGTGTACTAAAAAAAATAAAAGCAATTTATTCTGCAAAAATTGACATTCATCAAATTTACAGAATACGGGACTCCATGGCCCCGAGAGGCGCTTAAAGGATTGCGTAAAGAACGTAAAGAAAAAGCACATTTATCTAGTATAAAGAAAAATTTCTGATTTCTACTGCTTTAAAACTCTGAAAAGATAGTGCACAAACACATTTAGGAGTTCCAAAAAGGAAAAACACGGTAGAAAAAATAATTACGCAATGTCTTTGTGTGAGGAAGGAATTTTGTCAAAACTTGGCACAACTTCTAGTAGAGTATGGGGTATAGTGAACTAAAATATTTCCAACAGTTTCAATAATGTTATATAATGCGCTTTGAAAAAAGATGCAAATCTAACATTTTCCGTCTTTCACATAGGGAACAAGTCCCTATTAAATTATTATTAGTTATAATTTCAAACGATGATCTCATAAGAAATTTTGCAACGCTTACAAACTTATCGAGTGAAATATCGTTGGACTCTTTCGATGGAATCAATATCACATTGTAAAACAGGGCTAAAAATTTGACAATTGTAGTCCAATATTGGTCTTACAAGTACTTTATACCCATGAATAAAGCAGTCTTTATTGTTAGAAACAAACCCTTTCAAAATGACATTAAGCTGGAGACTAGGGTTTTGACGAAATTTTGCTACAATGAGAATTAAATTTCATATCTTCTGATATTAGCCCTGACGGCCCCACGCTGGCTCAGGAATGGGTCATATGGGTTGTCGTGGGCACCACTTGAGGTGACCCATACCCAATAAAACCCTCACCGTACCGGCGACTGACGGCATCTCTAAATATTTGACCCATAAGCCACAATTACGTCAGTAGCGCGCCGATGCTTATAAATTTAGCCAGCCGTTTATGCAGAAATTTCCATAACGATGAAAGTTATGACATGTAGTAAGCCATAATTGTCATCATATGAATAATGCTATAAGTGGCGATTGCATAGCATGTATGGTAATGCAGCATTTGAATATCGATTAGTGTCCCCAATCAATCAGCAACATTATCATGGAACAGATATTTTATTCTTCTATATTCCCGTATTTTGTGAGTACCAACGGAATACACTTGTTTCACCCTTACTTCACACAGAGTGAGCCTACTTGTTGACGCTGAAATTTCCCTTCATTTTCTGTTTATGAAGACATTTTTGAAGCACAACGGTACTCTATTAACTTACGGTACATTTTTGTTTAAGTGCTCATATTTCAAATAGATATATTTCGGTTCTGCAAGCCTGTGGATTCTTGGAAAACGTTTGTCAGACTTACTTCCTAATCCGCTATTATACCTCATTACCGACTGACTGGTGCGGAGGCAAGTATTGATTGAGCTTTGTGCTGCTGCTAGTAAGAATAATACAACATGTACATGTAATGGTTATTGCACAGTAAGCTAGGTCGAGCAAGTTTGGTGAAGTTGTCTTCCAAACTTGTGGTAGCTTATTGTCTTGAAAGAGAATTTCATTGACAAACTCATAACGTCACTTTGTGTAGAAATTGCGTAATGAAGCTTGTGAGATGGTCGAACTGTTTGATACAGACGAGAAAGTTATTAGTTAGGCTAAGAGAAACCTGGGCAGACACGCCACGTGTCTGAAATATGACATTGCGCAACGTGAAAAGGGAAATCTGGATTTTCATAATATTCATGCAGCTTTTCATCCAACGCTATCACGTGATGAAATTTTACTTGGTGAAAATAACTATGAAGATATTAAGTATATCTACGTGTAGCGCAACTCTTCTTGGGTCCCCAATATTCCATCAGAGCGCAGATAAACTGTTTTCCGACAAATTGCAGGCGATGGAAAACATCATGGATTCATTGTGTGATATTGACGCTCATTATGCTTTATTTATCTTGAAAAAATGTCTGAGTATTCCAAAAATGATCTATCTTCTGAGGACTTTTCCGTTTTACCACCAACATCGTCATTTATTATAACAATTTGACAATATGCAAAGGAAATCACTGGAGAGCATTTTGAACTCCTCCTTAACACCTCAAGCCTACTCACAAGCATTTCTTCCTTTGAAATTTGGTGGGCTCGGCCTATGAAGAGCTTCTGATTTGTCGCTGCCTGCTTTCCTCGCATCGTCCCATGGTGTGGCAAAGGCAATATCGGACATTCTTCGAAGGGATTATTCTGATCCATCTGTCGCAGATGCTTCATCCACGTGGGAGAATCAGTGCTCACATACACCACGACCTACAGGGGACCAAGCTAAACTTCAAAGTGCATGGGATCGACCTCTATTTCAACTCAAATTCGATGAACTTTTCAATTCGATCACCGACATTAGAGGGACGAGCCGTCTTCTTTCTGTTTCTTCACCTGGAGCCGGTGCTTGGTTGGATGCTCTTCCTCTTTCAAGTCTTGGCCTCAAGCTTAATAACGAGCACTTGAGAATTGCCATTTCCTTGCGTCTTGGCTCTAATATATGTTTCCCGCATGTGTGCAAATTTGGAATCAATATCGACAAGAGCGGCATCCACGGTCTCAGTTGTCGTTTAAACAAGGGAAGATCAATCCGTCACTCAGAAGCCAATGACATCATCAGGAGGGCCTTCGTCTCAGCCGGTTTGCCTGCAATCCTGGAGCCGCAAGGCCTCAGTCGTGATGACGGGAAGAGGCCCGATGGAATAACTTTCACTCCATGGTGCAAAGGAAAACCTATAGTGTGGGATTTCACCTGTGTGGACACTTTGGCAGAGAGCAATCTCTCAGTATCTTGCAAAGGAGGTGGCAACTTGGCAGCTATGGCAGAAAACAAGAAAAGGAGAAAATATGAGCAACTACAGAGGTCATATGTTTTCTGTCCAATTGCAATTGAGACGTTTGGAGCATGGGGTTCGGATGCGACCGCTCTTGTGAAGGCAATTGGACATCGCATCAGTGAAGCTACCGGAGAGCCGCGAGCATTAATGTTTTTGAAACAAAGACTGAGTTTAAGTGTTCAAAAAGGAAACGCAATCAGTATTTTATCTTGTTTACCAGATTCGAGAGATCTAGGTGAACTTTATTATCTTTGACTTTTACACTTTTACTTTTCCTAATTTGTACTTTTGTGCTTACTTTCCTTGTACGCAGTACATAAAATGGATGACAATGTGACATAATAAAGATTTTGAGACAAAAAAAGACTAATCGAGTGAGTAAACGAGACTTCAGTTGTCGCCAGACACAGGATTAGCGAAGACGGCCTGCTCTGATCAACAGCACGTGAAGCCGGTAAGCAAGTCATTGTCTCTTGTCAGAAATATACTGGGGTGTATTTTGTGTCTAAAAAATACTTCGGCAAGAAGTTGGCGGATACTATTAAAGTCGCGGCAATTATTCATTGATAAAAACGATTAGAAGCTCATATGATAAAAAGTAGACATTTACACTATTTCCATTTATATAAGTAATCACGCAGTACGTACGGGTTCTGATTCATCTGCATATTCAGGCATCGTAATTGCAGCTTGATAAAATTGCAAGAACTTTCTGTGGAAGTTCATCAATTCAAATATCTGTGATTAAGCGCTTTTGTAGTTATAGATGAACGTTTCTTCTATGAAAGGAACACCTTCATAAGTGCCCGTTTGTAATGAATATGTTTTACTCCCAACGTATTTGCGAGAATCAATGAATCATTTGTTTGCAATCCATGAAGATTTTCAATGTAAATCCATTCAATTTTATGAACTGCACCATCAGAATCTTTGTAAGTAAGAATTTGATAGTCATGCAATACATTTCTCATTAACTTAAGCAAATGAGACGCATCAAAAATTCAATAACTTTTTTCGGTTGACTTATTAACGGTTGTCCTGCCCTTGAAAAAATTTTGCTTCACCTGCTCAGCAGGGTCTCCCGGACCATCATTACTCTAATGTATTATTGTCACTTTTTGATGCAAACTAATCGACTCAATTTAATAAAGTCATAACTTTCAAAGCACACCATTGCCTAGAAGCATTATTTTGATAACTGAAAATGATCCATCACATATTCAAAGTGCAGTTTAAAAATCCCGTTTAGGTCTGCCATCTGCAAGTTATTAGAAAGAATGATGTACAATTTAGCATATCCATATCAGGACTTCAATGGGAAAAATTGAGTTTGATGATGACATTAAATCGTGTTCTATGAATGCAGCAAAACTTTTGTACCGAAAGCATAATTACATGACAAATCCATAGATTCAAAATATGTTCATATGTTTGTATTAGCGTGTGCACCTCATCATGCTACCGTACCTGTACTCTGCTTCTAGAATATGATCACAATATGCATTCCCTTTCTTTCGGAAACGTACACACAATTTCTGATGGTGACATCTCCACTAAACATTTTCCACTGATCGGATCTTCTTTCTCAGAGGCAGGTGTCAGAATGAGCACCTATATCATATGATACAAGCATCTGCAGGTAGACCTAACACCAGGATGGAATCTTTATATTGCATCTTCTGTCTAATAGCACGCCAATTCGGCCAGTTTTGTCGTCTAACTGTTGGCCATGCCATCTTCGAAATCAACCGCTTCAATATAGCGGAATTCGTCACGCCGGCTGTCTCATTTTGGCCTACTCCTCACAAGTGACGTTCATCTGAGAACAGTTTCGCTAGAAGAAACGTCAATATAGTGCAGTTTCATTCATCAGACCAACAGCTGATCATCATGCAGTGCTAGCAAAACTCACAGATCAATAAATATTCTAAGGGAGCGCGGATTGTAGAGAGAACTTGACGGATTCTGTAACAGGTTCCAGGCAGGTGAAGCACTTTTAGGTCGTGGCATTAAAACAAATAATTATTGGCGGTTCAAACTTTACATGTGTCTTCACTGTGTCAATTCATGAAAAGTCACGGAAGAGCTTTGGGATAGGCTATATTCATTAGCCTATTTACGCTTCTACAACCGATTGAATATTGAAAAATCATGAAAAACCTTGCAAGGCAGGACAGCCGTTAAAGAATTGGGACTTCAGATGTTGGAACGATCTGGAGGTGCACGACGAGGTATCTTTAGTGTCGTGTTCAATTAGGACGGATAACCATAAAAAACACTGGGAATTGCATTATTTTTCAAAAGACGTTTTCGTCTGAAACTGACTTTCTCACCTTGCCTTCCCCGAGATACCAAGTTATCTTCATAATCGCTGTAAACGAAGTGATCACTACATACGAATGAGACGTTTTTAACGGGAATGAATTTCTTTCTCTATATTTTACTCAGTCAAGTTTTGAGAAGATCGGGATTACTACACAGAAACAATATTAAATGAAATGATATTGTTGAAAATTTTATCGCTCGATTTTAGCAGCGAGGAATACAACATGACACATATATCCTCTGAATAATATCAGTCAAAAACAAAATTATAAGTTATATTATTTACTTCAAATGCGAAGACTCCTACAAGTTGTCAAACATGTCAGTCAAGAACTTAGTACTTCAATGATGAAAGAAAGATGTGGGCGTCAAATTTTGATCTCTTCAAATATCGATTCAACCTGTTGCATGCCTAAGGTACCGCACATTTGTTAATTTAGCAATTGAACACAATATTGCATGATGTAATTCAAGCAAAACATTATAATTTACTGGTCTTTCATACTTTGCTGCTGGCTAACTCCAATTTCTTGCCCAAGTATTTTCAGCGGCCGTTGATGTAAACAAAAAATCGCGGCTTCAGTGCAAGTAACGGTGAATGAATGAAAGCGGGAAGTCTTTCCCTAATCTAGTTCTGTGGTTGTCGTACGCTGTGGTCATTTCTCTCCTTCTCGTGGAATAATGGAGGTTATTCTAACCACAGAATTAGATTATGTGATTCTAACCTATAATTTTAGACGCAAGCCACATATTACAAAAATTGTTCCTAGCGTTGTTCTTTTTAGGCTCGCAATATACTCGTAATTTCCGCGTTGTCTGATGTATGATTCACATTCTTTGAAGTATATATTAAAGCAACATGAATGATGTTTACTTTTGTTCACCTCGTCATGTTTAAATTTTGTGTTTACATGTTTCACTGCTGTGCAGATCACACAAGCCGTTTAATAAATAATTTCATAAAAAAGTTGAACCATTTTCATATGTAGTTTTCGTGTTGAATTTACTTTCTTAAGTGGTCAGCTGTGGCCAGTAGGCTTTCCGAAAGATAATTGAGAGTTTTCTTTGACGCAGGATTTTAGCATGAAGAAGACCGAATTTTTCGATGAGAACTGTCAAACAGTGTGAGCTATCATTCAGCTTCATCATGATGTTAAGATTTGTTGAATGTACAAACAGATACAGTGCTAATAACATTTACCGAAAAAAAGTTATGTCTTCTACTAGATTTGTTATTATTCGTTTTGTCACGGATGTTTAGATAGCAGTATTTTAAAAATTCACATGCTTTCCGCATCATATTTTGCCACAGTTAGGCCCTATGCCTTATCTAGTAAGAATTTACTTCGGACTTCCTGCAGGCAATGTTTTGAAACATAACATTCTTATCGCCGTGGTTTCTAGTTAAGCAACTTAATTTCCGCGGGATCTGATGTATGCCTATTAGATTCTTTGAAGTAATTATTAAAGCAGTCTGAATGATATTTACCTTTGTTCACTTCGTCATATTCAAATGGCATGTATATATGTTTAAATGTTATGTAGATCATACATTTAGTTTATGTTGCACACTGATATCAATATGCGAACTTCACAAGACGATCAATGACCTACAACCTTTGGATGTAACTTAATCCTTTAATTGTAATGTTTTAGAAACTCAATTAAGACTCGTTGAGGGGCGCAAAGTCGCAAATTTCAGCGCCAACTTTTAGGCTACCTTCTATAGGCTAGGTCTAGAGATTTCGTCTTATCGGCATTGAGGTGAACTTCCACGCGTACAAGTAGTGAAGAAAAAAATTGTTGCGATATGATGCTTTCCCCATCATATTTTGTCACAGTGGTGGAAGAGAGTGAGATCGGCTGACACCAATCTTTTCTGGATTGGTGATAGGAAAAGCAGAGGGTTCCTTAAAACGCAGAGTGAAAGAGAACCGAAATGCCGCCCACCGGTCAATCATATTCTCGCTAAGTAGCTCTCAAAGTGTGGAATCCGCTTTTCTAGTAAAATATTAAGTGGCCGAATATCTCTCTTCTAAAAGGTATCAAAATGTCCCCATTCTTTAGTTTAGGAGTTTGGGAAATTGTTGTTGAAATTTAAAGTTGATATTCTTGATTTATCATTAAAAGTAGGTCTAATCGCCATCCACTGTGCTGAGAAAATTCGCTGAAATGCTAAGTCTACTCAACAAAAGTTATGTCTCCTATCAGTATTATTAGGTCGAATGACGGAATTCTATATTTGTGTAAAAGTTTCGCCATTTTATGCATAGCTAGGCTGTACCTTGATTCTCGAAATTATAGTTTAGTGTTCAGTTTGTAGTTTTAAAGTCAGGGTTAATAAGAAAATGCACTTTTTACACACGTTCAGGTCAGCATCCTTTTTCGGAAGAATATTTCATGGTGCCTCATCGCAAAGTTTTCATTTAGCATGACGTCGTTTTCAATGCACGATACCAGCAAGCAACGCATTCCGGTACATCAATCAACATGCACAGAAAATATTGATTTCATATGATTGATTAATCCATTAATTAGGTCGAATGTATGAATTGTTGTTATGACAGACATTCAGTCACAATGCAAACTGTTTTGCAAATGTAGTCAAACCTCGCTTAGCGACCGTCGCGCTTTAACGACCGGTCTTTCTAGGAACCGAACGATTAGATTGGAAATCCCACATATTGAAGTCTCGATATAACGACCCTTCGATATAGCGACCGTCGCGCCTTGCGACCGGTTTTTTCCGGAACGAACTGATCATTGCCTCTCGATAGAACGACCACGCTATAGACATGCAGTCACAATTCAAACTGTTTTAATTATAGTCAAACTCGCTTAGCGACCGTGGTGCTTCAACGACCGGTCTTTCTAGGAACCGAACGATTAGATAGGAAATCCCACATACTGAAGCAGTGACCGTCGCGCCTCACGACCGATTTTTTCAGGAACGAACTGACCATTTTCTCTCGATAGAGCGACCACGTGACACTCCAAAATATTGGCAAAATGTCAAAATATGTCCGTATTCTGTTTATTTCATGATGTTATTTTGATTGGGATGGATGGACGTAACGCTATGATGCTATCATCTTCAGGATGGAGTTTAGTCCTTTAATTGCTGACAATTGGAGTATGAATCAGTACTTCTTTTAACTCAATTGACACCTTAAGTAGTCATCAATTATGTGGATAAGAAGCTCTATCACTGACCGCAACACCTGACACACATTAACAGGCCCTACTTGATTCTTACATTAAGAAAGTGATATCCTTTCATTCTTTAATTATACTTTATCAATATGTTCACTCCTTCACAAACTACCATTTTTTGTCGTCTATTCATTAAAAGTGGAATCTTGACCATTTGACCATCGCCGATGTCAAGATTCCCTTCGAAAATTTATAGTTAATGGTGAAAAGTCTCCCCCACTGTTTTTATCCACATGTTATTCAAAATGATGGCATACGGTAAAACGATGTACGCAGGCAAGATGACTCAATGTATTCTTATAATTGTTATGATAAGGTGTCCGGTTAGTGAGGAGAGTTATTAGTTCATTCACAAGCTGCTGCTATCCAGATGTAGAATCTTATTCATGAAAGTTTCCTGTCATTGACAATTTTTTCATCAAAGAAAAGTGAATCTATTAATGACCGAAGCGGTGCTTGAAGGAAGCAGTCAAATGTTCTTTGAGCTTTACAGACACGTTGTGAAACTAATAACATATTGTAGATGAAGATTTTTAACTAAAGAATAGTGCATTTTTTCATGATATTGTGATCTGGTAGTGGTCGTAGCAGCATGAAACAACCCAAAACTTCTTACTTAATTTTCATACTACTCAACAATTAGCGTCAATGATAATCTCCTGGTATTGCGACCGTTTTTAGCAAAACCCAGCACGGTCGCAATGTCGAGGTTTGACTGTGCAAAGTTTCAGATTTGCAATTAGTAAGTTACTGAAATTTAGTCGAAATTTAATAATAATAATAATAATAATGTAGCTTTATTCGTACTTCACAACCGGTGGTTATTCAGAAGTAGCGTTACACAAATCATTTATAAAATACATCAGAAGTAGAATCAGATAGAAGTCAGGCAAAGCGAATAAAAGAATTTTGGAAGCGCATTGTTCTTGATCTGAGTTTTCTGTTCCGACTACCAAGTCTTTCACTATGTCGAGTTTCTTCGCTATCGTGAATAAGATGTAATGGGTGTTCCTCATCTTCTGCCTTTAATGCTAATTGCTCGGCCGTTCGCAAACAGAAGCTGGTAATATCCTCTGAACAGCTAAAACCGAACAACTTGCACAATCGCTTTTCAAGGCTAGCAATATGTCTGAATCTCGAGACAGTGATGTTGCACCACGCGGGATAAGCATATGTCAAGATAGATCTTATCATGGTCACGTACACGGTTCGGAGCAATTGGTGGTTATTCGGCGAAATTTGCTTTAGGCAGTGTAGTAGATAAATTCGGCGTCTAGCTTTCGAAAGTGTGTGGTCGAGATGCTGTTGCCAATTGAGCTTGTTGTCAAGAACAATTCCCAGAAGTTTGGCAGAGCTAACTTCCTCGATAATGGTTGATGATTCTGGGTCACAGAGAGCTGAAAGGTTGAGGGCCTTCTTAGTATTGAAATTCATTACCTTGGTTTTCATATAGTTCAAATGCATGCCATGCTCATGAGACCATGTCAGTATATGATTCAGCTCCTCACTGAGCTTATCGTCCTCGACTTCGCGAATGCAGTGCAGGACTGATATGTCATCTGCAAATTTTACCAGGGTGGAGTTTCCAAACTTTGGCTCCAAGCTATCCATTGCTGAGGCAAACAACAATGGAGCTAACACGCCTCCCTGAGGGACTCCACTTGTGGCTCTAAACCACAATGAATAGTTACCATTGCATTTAATTCTTTGTTCTCGCACAGACAGATATGATGCAATCCAGAGCAACAGTTCTTTTGGAGCATTTTTGTCAATCAAGGATTGTAGAATAACCTGATGTGGTATTCTGTCAAATGCCTTGCTGTAATCCAACATCAGAAGTCTAACGGCTCCCGGAGTGTCTAGATGGGATAAAATACGATGAATCGTGTAGGTGAGTGCCGTCACAGTTCCTTGACCAGTCCTTGGTACAAAGGCGAATTGAGTTGGTCCAATTGGTGAAACGCTCTGGTAAAGCCACTTTTTCAAAACAAGCTTCTCGATCACTTTAGAAAGAATCGGTAGTAAAGAAATAGGGCGATAATCAGTAAGTTTAGGTTGGCTGACTTTGGGGATAGGCACAACATTAGCCCTCCTCCAACAGGTTGGCATCACACCGGTAGCAAGACTTAAATTAATCACATGTTGGATAGAAGGAGCCAGTATATCAGCAAAGTCCCGCAATAACCAAAAAGGGAACTTCGTCAGGTCCTGGTGAGCCTTTTTTCAGATGGATCAAAATGTCAAATACTTCGTTCTGAGTGACAAATAAGGGTGCATTATATGGCATGGTATCCAATTGCTCAAGAATGCCATCAATGTCAGATGGGACAAATGTTTGTGAAAATACTTCAAGCATATCATTGATATTGACTTGAGTTGGCTTTTTCTTGTGATGAATTAGTTCATTAACTGCTTTCCATTTTCGTGAGTTGCTGTTACTGTTGTTGCAAGGCACAGAATTGAGAAAATTTTTCTGCAAGTCACGAATATGAGCAATTACTGTATCACGCAGTCTCAGATATTTGAGATGTTTTCTTTCTGCATAGGCCCGATCGCGTGCGTTTATAAGAAGCTTTAATGATGGTTTGACCCATGCCTTGTCGTCATTACGAAGTCGGAGAGTCTTTAAGGGAAACACAGAATTGTATAGTTCAGATAATCCGTCTGTAAATCGCAAATCTCGAATTTACCCTGGCATGGCTGCGACTTTAAATAGGGAGTTGTGTCGATGTTGACATATGTGAGCTAGGGATTCTGATGATTCCTGATATTGGATGAAATGCCAGCTATTCAGGTTTGTTCTATTTTTCAACTGAATTTGGAACTCAATATTTAATGATTCTATTTACATTGTGCATAGTTTCATTTTCATGGCTTGCTTCAAGACAAATATACATTTTTTTTCTGACACAATGTTATGCCACTGTGTGATGAACATACATGTATTACTTCATCGCAGTTACTTGTGCATATTTTTAAGGATTGATCCATATTGCCGACATTAAACACAGTAAATCTCGGCTCAAAACAAAATTATTTCAGGTTCTCCAAATTCTCAAACTCCGTGGACGACAGTGGATAAATCATCGGTTGGTCATAACATCAACTTATCACTGATTTGGCCAAGTGTTCAAAATGCTGTATCACGACGCGATTTTGTTGACTGTTACCGAAAATGGAATTATTATTGAATCTCTCATTTCGACTTGAAACCCTTTCGAACCTTGAGAGAAGTGAGCATGAAATAAGTAAGTAGTACTAGATTTCGTTGCACTGGTATGTAATAATTGAAATGAAATCTGGTCGATATGAAATAATAGCTTGAATTTGATGAAATCGACTTCGAGCAGTCCGAGAATTTGAAGCTGGTAACTTGTAATGGTGTCTATTATTGCGGTAAATCAAGAGTGCCCAGATTCATCAAAATAAAAAGCATTTCCATTCTTTATTTAGATTATATTGCTGTCGACTTCCAGACGCACATTGATTTTAATCAATCTATTCTTTCATTAATTCTTTTACTCTTGTGAAATTTACTATTGAATGTACGATATACACAGTTATGACTTGCTTGATTTTAAAATCTTCATACAGATATGCCTAATTGTATACTTGCCAGCTGGAAAATCAAAAGTAGGCCTACTTATTCTGGCTATCTTACATTCAACTTTCCCTGTATTGCCCTCGCAGATGTGGAATTTCTGCAATGAAATCTCTCATTAATAGAACTGTAAATGCGGAGGGGCCGGCCTATAAGACATAGAAATTTTCTTCGACCATTCATTGAAAATGCATGGAATTATAAAGCAACTACTATATACTATGTCGTTGAATAGAAATCGCGGTCTAGGCGATCCTAGGCATCTTGGGAGATGTAGCAAAATTAGACTACCCGTGTTCTATTTCATTTCAACTGCCCAGGGCTCTTCTATAATAATCATTTTTCAATTTGCTTTACAAAGCTCGTGCTAATCAGTGTCAATGACATCTGCTAGAACATTGGTTTTAGGCTACAAAATTGCACAATTATCAACATTCTTAACTATAATGCTTATTAGATTGAAGAGCTTCGCCGTTTCCATAAAATATGACCACTGCGGGAACTTAAGAGACACGTAAATATTTTAATTAACGGTAACAAGGAAATATTCGGTCGCTGAAACTATCTAATTAAGCCTAATTTATTCTAGGTCCGTCGTCTCTCCGTTATCGGTGGAAGGAATGAATCTGAATTGGTGAAAAGAATATTCGACACGCTGTTATCGCACAACGAACAGTTGCAGTGCAACTTAGATGGGTGGAGCGGATCCAAAGGATCTAAGTTTGGGTTGAAAGGCCCATTCTTACAGCAAGTTTTCGGTAAGTTAAGATGTCAAGACTAAAAAACAATCCCTGAATTAATGTCTGCTTTGTTGCATGTTAACATGATTAGATGCACATTGCTAGTGATTATTTGATTTCAGAAGTATTCAGTTATAATGTTTTGTGATGTTCCATCCCAGAATTCTAATTTTCGTTTATCTAGTTCATTCAGTTTTCGTTATTGTATTCGGTTTTGCGTATTTTTAATATTTCATTATTGTTTGATAATTGAAAAAGACTGTGGAAGCATTATTGGAAAATTACCGTCATTTATTTGATTAGCAGTTAGCAATTTTAATTGTGCAAATAATGCTTCTCAGTTACTTGCATAATATTTTCAATAAGTTTGTAGCCAGAGTAGAAAATGATTGTATATGTATAAATAGTAAACTAAGCATGTTATTGTACCGGTCTACGAAATTTATCAGCTTCTCAAAAGCAGTTTCACTCGGTCAAAAGAAATTAATACAAAATGAATTGAAGCAATATTTCAGCGAAATTCATTGAAGCCGTCAAAGCATATTTGCAAGAAATCCCTGTCACAAAAAGGTTTTTTTGCGCTGGAATTGAGCCTCCCTTTCGAGGTACGGTCCCGCAAGTATGTTTCCTTTGTCCCAGTAATGATGCCAGCTGGTCCAGTAATGGATGCAATCTCTCACATCTTAAGATACATAAATTCGTCTAGTCTAAACGTGGAATTTCTTTGAAAATGAGGGTCTTTCAATATTCAATTTTTGGAGGGACCCTATTATCAAGATGGTAGACCTAATAGCAAAAAAGCAATTTGTATTTAGACGGGCGCTTTTCCACGAGGCATGATTATGGTGGTCGATGACCATCTGAAAGCGCTCGTCTGAATGAAAATTGCTTTTTTGTTATCAGGCTCATGGGGTCACTCCAAAAACTAAACGTGGAAGTTGTAATCACATTGAAATTCTATCTATGTATACAGTGCTTTCATTCTTTACATATGCGCAATAGTTTACCTGCATAAATTTACTCGGCCTGCGTAAAAAATGCAAATTAGCCGCGTATGACTACTGAGAGGCAGTTTTTGAGATCTACCGTACAATGCTTTAATCGCGTTGTTCTTATAAGAATAGGGACTGTAGGAGTGGTTGTGAGTATACAATAATGTATTTGTTTCTTTTTATACAATTGGTTTCAAATTTGCCATTTTTATGAAAATTATCATATCTAGAAAATTAATTGAGTTATTTATCGGTTCTTTTCTATGGTAAGATGAAGTGATGAATCACCAGCATTAAACCGTTCTAAAAGAAGTGTGGGTTTCGGTTGCAGACCGAAAAGACAGTTAAAATGTCATCAATGATTATATTATAAAAAACCGACATTGCTTCCTATAATGTCTAATGAGAATTCAACTACACTGTAAATCGCTGGATACGAAAATTACATACAATTTGAGACTAACATCTGATACGAGATTCTGGTATGTCTACAGAGATCTGGTATGCTTTTCATACCACATCTCACTTATGTGATTGGTATGTAGCGATACGAACTATTCTATCTGTGATTGGCTGTTTTACACTGAAATACGAATTGTTGGTATGTTTTATATACGAGACCCGATGGAAATTCATCCTTATTCGTATGCCTCGTATGTGCAGCTTTAAGTCACATAGCAAAAAAATGTATGTATTACATACTACTGTCAAATAACTTTTTTCGGTAATACAAGAGATGAATACTTTTTGTTTGATAGAGTGATATTTGAGTACATTAGATTTATTGTGAATTTTATGCTCCACGAATATGCGGTCGATGCTACCTGTCTGGCAACATTAATAGGACGTTTATTTAACTCTACTTTATGACCCAAGTTGATAAACATCATTTCATTTAAACGATATCTTTAGTGAAATCATATTGACTTATATATATCAAACATGACTATTTTTGCGTTCATGAATTATAATGTGTTTCTATTTCGGATTGATAATATTTCAAAATTACATAATGCATGATTGTTGATGGTTGAATACTCATTGGTTATTCATGAATTGCCTTAGACTTAGGTGCATGAAAATCGAATTCAATTTTGAAAGTATGACTCTTGAATGTCTCACTACTTACAGAACATTAGTGTGATCTTTATTGACGAAAGGCCTGAAATCAAGATACTTTGGACATGATTTATGCTTTCTTTTAACATTGTGCTAGTATGGCTTTAGTATGTAAAGCATACCACACTTGAAATAACATACGAAAAGCATACAAATATATACCAAGAGAATACAGAAATATACCAAAAAAATATTTTGGTATGCATCCTTCGGATGTGATTGGTATTGAGCGATTTACAGTGTACAGGAGGTTCAATGGAGGACCCCATGCTCATTCCTTCTTTTTTGCGGGTAGTTTTCATAGTGAAACAGGTCTATTATTATCTGCTTAGATAAACAAACACGTGAAAGGTCGACTCCCTTCTAAAATCGTTTCATATTGATATCCCCGACAAAGGCAATTTTAATTGTAACCAGTCACAACCACCTTTCTTACATTGATTTTTCTTTCCATTAAGTCCTGTATATATTGCATCATTGTTATTGATCGTTGTCACGGTCACTGATGATGGCATCTTGTCTACTGAAACATGTCTGCGAATACATTATCTCCGATGAATTTTAATCAAGTGGGATCATGTCCACCGGATATTTTAAATTTTCATCTTGAAATATGAAAACGACACCATTTCAGTGACATAGCAGCTATGTGGGTGTAAAATGGTACCATTTCCGTTACAGATTCTGTGAAGAAACAGCAGTTTCCAACGATACCTTCCAAGAATTTTGAGGAGATGTCCATCAGGTATCTGCGTGGTACAAGGGACCGCAAAGGTGGGCGGCGACAACGAGAGTTTAGATGAAGGAGGCGGAGGCCCAAGTGCAGTTAAGTCATAGTGATTTATCTGACTCGGACTAAGTGGACTCGGACTATTGAGTGGTCTTCTCTGACTTTCACTTTCATAGATGCGCTACGCGCGCCAGTAGTTTTTTATAGTTTCATTGATCACATCGCCTGATGAACCGTTGAATTTCAAGTTTTATTCAACTTATTTTTATGAAAATGTTTATTGAGGCTATGAAGCTTTATGACAAATTTCATCGGAGATTAGTTCTTTACGCTTCCTGTTTAGATTATACTCCAGGTATTATCACCTCTGTACCCATGACTCAGAAAATGAAGAAATTCATCTTCATTAATCATTTTCTTTTTAGTTGAAACTAATGAATTTTTAAGTCTTTCTGTGCGCAAAAATTAATAAATTATGTCAAGATATATTTCGCCGATCTGACTTCATCAATTGAAATAGAAAGAAATCTTATGAAAAAATTCAGGAAATCAAATGCCAAATCATTCGAAATCTCTACAAAATTACAAACTGTCAATATCGATATCTAGCAAATATACACATATACCACAGTTCATTGATTGTTGTAGTTCTGTCAGTACAACAACAATCAATGAACTTTGGTATATGTGTATATTTGGTAGATGTCGACATTGACATTGATGGTTTGTAATTTTGTACAGAGATTTCAAATGATTTAGCATTTGATTTCCAAAATTTTTACTTAGGACTTCTTTCTATCTCAATTGATGAGACCAGATCGACGAAATATATTTTGTCATAATTTATTGATTCTTGTGCGTAGAAAGACTGAAGAATAATAATATTTCATTGATTTCAACTATGAAGGAAAATGATATCAGAATCTTTCTTTACCAGATCAACAAAAATTGCCAAGAATTACTAATATTATAATTATTATCTGCCTTTCAGATTTTTCCAGGTTGCTTGATAATCATGATTCGTATCCAGATTAATTATATTTCCTGTAAGCTTAATTGCAGGTGAGACATAGTCGTGAATTTACTATCATTACCGCGTAGCTGTTATTATTTTGCAATCTTAAACTGCAGCTTCTGTAAAAAAAGTCACGTCAATTTCATTTTGTCTTGTAATAAGTGGGAAATGTATTACTTAAAACTGTTGCTAAGACATTGCTTGAATGGCATTGATTATATGCTCGAACTTAATTTCAATTTCATATCAAGTCTCTAGCTCATTCAAAATTCAACGGTTCATCCGTAATTTTTTTACTCCCTACCACGCTTCAGTATTCTTTTCCGGACAGTAATTCTAAGACTTGTTAAAATGAAATTTCTTAAATAGATGGCTTTTAGTAGATATTACGCCACTTCGAGAGGAGATTGAACACTCTTCACAACATTCGTGCTATTGTAAAGGTTTTTTATTCAAGTCTAATCAATCCTTTTCTGCTAGACATCATACGATATAGTTAGATGCAGTACTTAATGGAAATATTGAATAGCTCTCTTCTAACTACTTAATGACAAATAAAAATAATAACTAGCTGAGCAAAACTGTAGTAGCTAAACATTAAAATACTTAGTAGTTGTCCGTCATATCCTATAGAAATGAATCGCTGTTTTTGGGTGCAGTTAGTTAGTTCTTAGTAGCATTTTGAAATTTTCTGTCTGCTAGAGGTAGGATTTTTCAGATGGAGGATTGCCTTTGAAGAGCTAATTGATCCTTTTCTGCAAAAGCCTCCGAGTTTCTCCGATGCAGCACTGATGGCAGTGTCAATTTATTTATGCTAATGCAAGAAAGGATGACCAACTGCAGTCATGCTCATAGCTATTTAGCTATTTTTTTCATTTTTAAGTGATTATGTTGGTTGTTGGAAAACTAGGTCATCAGATATTTCTAATAAGTGCTGTATATACACATAAATAATTTATTCTAGAATCTCTGTGTTTGATGTCTAAATAAAATTCAGCGTGTTCATTTTGACAAGTCTCATATCATGTAATTCTGTATCAGATTTTAATACTTGTGTGATTATGCGATTGTTTCAGTCCCCTTTTTATGATGAGAACATACACATTTGAACTTCAGAATTGTATTTTATGTCACAAACAGCACAGCTATCCGCTTCGTAAGTTTAACCGATTAAATCAGGAAGG
The DNA here is from genome assembly GCA_907163375.1 of Prostheceraeus crozeri. Classification (NCBI taxonomy): domain Eukaryota; kingdom Metazoa; phylum Platyhelminthes; order Polycladida; family Euryleptidae; genus Prostheceraeus; species Prostheceraeus crozeri. The sequence goes on from CAJQUW010007522.1 coordinate 49,798, forward strand.
GAGTTTTGAATTGCAGTCAGCTTGATTATCCCATGAAGTGCGACACAGGTGCGTCAATCTTGCGATTTTCTTTTCTGCAGTACCGCATTAGTTCCATTCCCGATTATCTATCTTGGCCACAGCAACAATGCCGTAACACTAGTTATGGCGATACATATAGTAGCTACGCTTTTGATGTACACATCCCCCGCCATATTTTGAACCAGAGAAACGGGGATGCATACATTAGTAGCGCAGCTATTAATGTATCGCCATAACTAGTGTCACGGCATTGTTGCTGTGGCCCAGATAGATAATCGGTAATGGAACAAATGCGGTATTGCAGAAAAGCAAATCGCAAGATTGACGCACCCGTGTCGGCGCTTCATGGGTAGCACCTCATTTCGGCGTCGGCTCGGTGTGGAGCCGCTGCGTGCACGTTAAATGCATGCGCGCTGACGATGGGCATTTTGTGGCAACATTGGGCAACATTTGCTGGGCCAACGTCGTTTACACGCCGGTGCGTATGGGCTTGCGTGGGATTAACTAGTCTAAAACGGCCATTTCCTGATGTTGGCCGGCACCTGCTACCTACCATTCGGGTAGCCCACGGGGCCATTGGGCAAAACGGTATCTTCCCATGTTGGGGCCGACTGGGCTGTGCTACTTGGGAGAGCACCCAACTCGGTTACACAATTAACATTTTCTAGAGGGGTATCATTTAAACTGTAAGTTATGTCACTACCATACACTCAGCAAACTGAAAACACACAACATTTGCTTGATGCAATCTGCAGTTGCCAAGTACTACACAATTTTCCGGCAGCCAGAACGAGTTTCTGCAAGGAACGAGGCCGAAAGTGAGACTTTCACAGAATGATGCACACCCTATGCCTACTTCGAATCGGTACGTCTGCCGAGTTCTAGTGAGTTCCTCTTCTTGTCAGACAAGATAAAAGAAAAACACATGTAAATCCAATGGGACGCAGATTGCAGTCTTTGGCTAAAATGAAATATTGTATGTTTTCTCTGATTAAACGAAAAGTCTAAGCCCATAGTCATAATTTATGACATGGAATGTCTTCAAGTAATTTCCTTTCATCAATTCATGCACCCTTTCTATAGCTAAACACATTTCGATTTGACGAGCCTCTTAATGTCGGCAAACATAAACATTTTGAGCAACTTTATCCACATTCAACCACATTCTCGCATACATCGCCGATCAGAAGCTTCATAATATCACATGCACATCATAAGAAATGACTTGAAGACCCATGTCAACTGGGCTTCGTTTAATCAGAGAAAACATAATATTTCATTTAGGCAAAAACTGCAATCTGCGTCCCATTGGATTTACGTGTTTTTCTTTTATCTTGTCTGACAAGAAGAGGAACTCACTAGAACTCGGCTCACTAGAACTCACTAGAACTCACTAGATTCGAAGTAGGCATAGGGTGTACATCATTCTGTGAAAGTTTCACTTTCGGCCTCGTTCCTTGCAGAAACTCGTTCTGGCTGCCGGACTATACTGGTGGTATTGCGAGCATGATATACATATTTTGCAATCATCCGCAAATAATTTAGTATTTTGTTCTTTCATCAAAACACTTGGTGAAATACCTATTAAAGATTCACACATTATACATGTAGCTTGCAAGCTGCAAAAGTCGAGTCAAACCAGATTTTTTTGACATCTCCAAATTGAAAAATCCCGTTTGAAAAATTCGTGGTATTCAGATAACTTTAAAATGTTTGGACAATTTGCGTCACTCACGGGCTCTCGAAGGAGATCACGCTTTTCATATCCAACAAATGGCGTTTACATTGATGATGCTGGTCAGATCATGAATCAGTTTTACAAAAGCGCAAGTGACGTGCCCTTCTGGCTTACCGTTAATAAGTGTAACATATTGTGATGCTTTAACGGTGGACTCATGAAAAACGGCAGCAAGGTGCTTGAAGGAGAGTGCTGTATACTTATTGGTTCAAAACAGTCATGGGTTAATCTATGGGCTAATTTTAAAGGTAAATTTGATTTAATCTCGTAAAATTGTTTTATATGGCTAAAACGAGCTTGAAGGAGCCCTTCTTCAAAGTTATTTCCACGTTGAAATATTATTGTAAACATTTTTCAGTGCATCTGTGGGATCAATAATTACAAAAATAAATTTTCCGGAATTTGTTGGATATTCAACTTCCGACTTTAGTGCACCGTTTCCCAAATGTATAAAAAACCTCGATTCAGGGCATGATTATCGTAGCAGAAACCGATAATGTTGAAACCAATGGTGGTGACAAGATTGTACACTTTTTCGCATGACCATTGAAGTATTTCTGATGTATTTCTGAAGTATTTCTGAGATAACGGAATCATGGCAACCACATCGTTATACGGTGAGGACTGTGTTGAGATCAAATACACCAAAACTGTGACTGCGGGAGAATTTTCACCGGTCAGACCATAAAATCGGCCATTTTGATAATCAGGACGCTGAAACACGTACACTTCATCGAAATTAAGAAGTACATTAGACTCTATATTACTTAGTGCACTACATCGTCTCAGAAGATATTCGTGCATTGTGGTATCATTGTGCTGAGATCCAAAAAGACGACGAAGAGTTCCGACGGATGAGAGATCATAGTAGAATCAAAATGCCTAGTATGACGTAGTCTCAGCTGTCAATAGATCATTCTCAGCTGTCAATCTTCCAGATGAAGTTGCTTTATTGTCTCTTGTTCTTGTGGGCTTACTTGATAAATAGGATGGCAAATGAGGAAATATTGAAGGATGTGCAGGTGACTTAAGATATCTCCGTTGCAGTTCATCATGCACACGCTTTCGTCTCTTATTCCCATCAAGACTCTGGGTTTCATAATCAGACTCAAAGTGAATAGAGCACACTCGGTGACTGTCATTTGGCATAAAGTTAGGCCTACGTATATGTCGAATCCATAGTTTCGGTCGCTCAATGTCAGTATAAAATTTGTGAAATGTTGCTTCTGGCTGTCGTATTTTTGATGGACATCGTGATGTGCATCTTGGTACACAACATGTAGGTATGTCTGCTCTTTGCAAAGCAAGTGAAAATTGGAATTACTGATCGGTGATCGCAAATGGGACTTTGAAAATGCGCTGTTCACGTACAATCAGTGTCCAAAAACTTCCCAAGAAAGCTCAAAAGTTATTTGAAATTCGCAAGTACATCATTTAATCATGGACATCTAGATATAGCATATACCCAAAAACTATTAACTCAGGTGAAAATTTTCAATTGAAAAGGCATATTGCATCAATAGATTGTACTAGAACAGTGTTAGTACCCAGGTCCCCACCGGTCTCGAGCCTGAAACGACTACGAATTTTTATTCAATGTCATTACACTGTTATATCAAGCTTTGATGAGACGATTGATTCAGTTATACAACAGGTGCGGGAATGGGCTGATATTCAAAATCGCTTACAAACCGTTGAATTGATTCAAACAACTGCCATTGAACATCAACAGCAACATCTTCCAGTTATTGAAATCAGATGGGGAAATTATGCCGGTGAAAATGAAATCAAAGTTTATCTCCGTAGAGCATGCAATGAAATTTCAAGGTGGAGAAAGAATGTATTTAACCCTCCTAGAGGCAAAGCTGGAATCGCTTTCATAAAAGAAACTACGAGAATAATTAATTTAATTGTTTATAAAACGGCACGGCAAAGTCTTTCAATGCTACTTTTACATGTACATGTCTTTGTTCCAGTCATGCTCCAGAAACCGAGTTGTAAATCAAAACCAAGAGACAATGCAAAATATCTATCTTCAAGATTAGAGAAATGGAAAAATGGAGATCTTACAATGTTGTTATCCGAAGCAAATGATATACAAAAAAGATTACTGATCAAAAGAAATGTCAAAAGTGCAAGTAAAGAGAAAAGGTACTGCCGATTGATGATGAAAAGACAAGTATCACAAGCAATGAGATATGTAAACGCTAATGATTCAGTGAACGGAATTCATGAAATGAGTGATGAAATTAAGTCATGTTTATTTGAGAAGCATCCGCGAAGTAAAGACGCCGATACGACGACGTGTCTAGAGCAGAACGATCATCTTATGCTGATTTTGAATATTATAGCGAACCATGTAATAAATTTTAAATATTCTGATAGCAAATTTCCTACTGATTTCGATGAAAACAAGAATAAATATGACTTAAACCTGCCTTCTGAGCAATTTTGGTTCAAATCCTTCTCTAATAGGCTAAGACACGTCCACTTTCTATGTCCCATGAAATCGAGAGATCGAAATGCTTTGTATGATGATTGACAGTCGCAGAAATCGAAGTCCAATTTGAAAGACCAATTCAAAATTTTAGATCGCGTTGCAAAAAATTGCATGTGTGAACAGTGACGGCGGAAGACGATGAAAGGGGCACCAAATCAGAAGGGCACTTTTTGTGCTTGAGTTTTTCGACCATAGTATAAATATGGAGTATATTCTAAAATGCTGCTGATATTGACAATGCAATTCAGGTGTGCGTAAATACATGCATGTCATGTGGCATATGCGCCCATTAGTTCAATAAGCTTAAAGAAACGGCAGAATTTTCCAGGCATTTCCATTCAACTTCTACTTTATTCATTAATCACATTAATCGGTGAGTTTATGCGCATATTCAAGTATACGTAAGGTGCAGCCATTTAAATATTCCGCCCATTTAAATCAATTAGACTCTTTCTTGAAAATCATTGAGATTTCATTTTTCAAACATGTAGATTCCGACTTCGAAGCTGAACCATACTCAAATAAAAATACATAGTTATGAAAGTTGATAATTCTGTTGGATATAGTTCATAGGCCAAACAAAATACAGTCAAAACTTTCCAAAAAAAAATTAGTTGTCGTGTTTGCTTTTCAGGGAAATCATGCCTCATGCAATGATTTATATGATATCTGTGAAACTCGCTTTGATGTGTATTATATTGCATATAAGTCAATCGGTCATTTACAGAGCATGCCTACTGTGGAGTAAATAGCAATTGACTAACACAGGGGTCCTTATACTCAGAAGGGACCCTCCTCCATACTGCCACACTGAAGACACGACATGCGTGTAAAAGCAAAGTGTTTAAATATATCAAGTGTGGAAACTCCCCATTACTCTAATGTATTTTTTGTGGCGACAAATCCGCCATCTTTTTTCGCCAAAATAATTTTCAGATATTCATATTCATCAATTTCAAGAAAACATTGTGGCTAGAATATTTGGTGACAACTTCATTATCCTAGTGATTCCTACATAAAATTTACTGCTTTATTCATTTTTCACATCAATTTTGTTGTTGAACGTGTAATTTCTGAATAATATGGCTTTATAGATGAAACAGTGGAGAAATCGTGTCATTTGGCTCTCAGATATTGTTTATCTACATATTGAAGATGCATCGAATACAAATATTTCCTGGAATGAGAAGAAAGGAATATTTGCTCGCTATGTTAACACCATTTTTGTGCTTTAGATGGTTCTTTAGCGTTTCATCTGCCAGTGAAGATCAACTCCGCGTGGTTGAAGCACGTGACTCTTGCGCTTGTCCTAAAACAGCCCGTCATGCTCTTATTTTACTGATATCTGTGTTCATACATTGAGTGCACCAGTTGCAGGAGATTCCACCATCTTCATGATAATTGAGCGAGATGTTCCCACACAAATCACTCTACGTATTCACTGTTGTGACGTCATGCTTAGTCGCTGTCTGATTGCTTTATTAACTAAGGAAGCAGACAGACAGTCACTACTGTGAGACTTCACAAGGCGCATGATGTTCTAAATTTTGCTGTTCAGTGAATCATTATGATCTGTGCGTGAAATGGCGTCTGGTAAGTTGATGTTAATGATAGTTAATTGAATCAACTGAAAGTTTTGCAACACGAGTATAGTCACTACATCTGATGCAGTTGATATCACCCATCCACAGTTATACATAATTCATTTTATTAAAAGTAAATATAATTTTTAAGTGGCAACTCAGTGATGGCTAACTACATAGTCCACACAACCTCGTTCATGATGATGTTCAAGGTTGACAAACACTCTGTCTAATGGTCGATCTTGTAAAAAAAAGTTTGACGCAATCAACTGGATCAGTAAGTCGATCAAATTTTTGGCATATAATGAAACTGTGTGTAAAGACAATGAGTGTATAAGGTGCAATAATTTCCGCCATGCCCATTATGACTGGGCAGCAAGTTCAATTTCGCACTATTGATCCGATTCAACCCAGTTTACCGCATCATGAATGTTATACGAAAAGCTTCTTCCAAGTTACTATGTTTGATAACGAACACCTTTTAATAACAATTTTAGTAGGCCTATTAGAGAAAGAGTAGTGGCAGCTGAGAGAGTCTATTTGTAAGAGTGCTTTCAAAAAAAGAAACTGAGCGGTTCTTTAATTCAATTAGCAAAAATGAAATTAATTTTTAGTTGCCAACAAGGCTTGATTTGATCCGATATCAAAAGACGTGAGGTTATTGACACGCAATGTTGCGTGTAAATAACCAGACAACTGAGGCCAAGTTATTCCCACGTAAAAGTGTGTGCCAGCATCCATAACTATACAGTGAGGTTTTCAGACGCAACAATTCGTCGAAATGGTAACTGTCTTTGCTGAGCGGTTACATTTTTGCATGATCGATTCAAATATTCCGCATAATTTATTTAGGCATTCATCGTTGGAATTAAGCAATTGCTTCTTAGAAGTGGTTGTCTACTGAACACGTTGCCGAAGTTTCATAGCATCAAATTTATTGGAAGTTTTACAGATTTTTAGCATATACATGTAATGATATACTGAATCTGTCTTCTTGGCAATCCGTAGTCGCTGCTCGTCCGCGATTTCCACATGATCATCATTATTCTTCAGTAATTGTACATTTTTTAATTTGATGTGAAATCAACATATTTGAGAACAGTGGTAGGCATATCAGAAGGTACAAATTGATGCACTTGTTTAATCTGTAGGAGTAGGCATATTCAAAATGTTAAAGCGGGCACTGATTCCTTTGCATAGTTATTCGGATGAAGCTTTTTGACATGCGGCAAACTAGGGCGAATCAGACATTGTTGGTAAGAAATCTGTTTATTTGCTCAATGATAGCCACTATGACATGATGACTTATGTCAGTGGGGTACTTATGGGTTATCTCCCTCCACGTTTTCAAATTTGTCTAAAATCTGCTAAAATGAATCAATCGTCACAAAACTTTAAACACACGTAAGTGAGTATATTCTTTAGCCACATACCAAGTTTTATGCAAATCAGAGAGGTCATTTTAAAATTAGGAGCGATAACTTAAAGTGCAGCGATTCCGATAGCTTGATCTGACTTGTCAGTGACCTCATCGTCTGAACAGAAAACACTTGAGGTTAACAAAGTCATTTCACGACAACTCGTCAAGCGATGATGACCAGACCACATCCCTTATATTAATATGCTTGGCTTAATAAAGGTATGGCAAGGTAGTGGTCGTGGGAAGATTTCAAATTGCAGTGGATGAGACGAAGAGGGAGAGAGAACAATGCACACACTATCAGCAATGATGCTTCGAACAGACGAAGTCACATCAAGCAAGCTGTTGACATCGCTCCACTTTACGTTATTGTATCTAATGCAAAAAGTACTTTCCGATCTACATAAAATTTTGCATCTAGGTAGAAAACATGCTTAAGTACGTGTATCCGAAGTTTAGTGACGATTGATTCATATCAGTAGATTTTAGACAAATTAGAAAACCTGGGGGGGGGGGAGATAACCCACAAGTACCGTCAGTGGTAGGCAACCAATGTGGTAGTGATGACCTACAGATCTAGTTGATTACATCACAATAATTGGTTGTACTGCATCGGCCGTTAGAGGAATCGAATGCCTACAAACTTGTATTGTGATGAGTCTGACACATTTGTTGCAATATTTTTTATTTAAGCCTTTAACAGAAGCTTAATAATCAAATTTTGATCAATTTAGAAAAGCTGTTTCTTCAACCGAAATTTATATTTATCATGTTTTGAAAATGTCCAAGATAACTACTGTAAGTTTATTTTATGATATTAGCTGATGAAAACAATGATTTTTTATGGGTGTGCGCTGCACTCACCTGCTCGCACCGAAAATTTTCGAAGTCATGCTGAAGCAATTATTAGTAGGCCTATATGTGAAATATAATTTGTTAAACTAAAGTTAGCCTACATATTCGCAAGAGGAGCAACAGCGGGGTATTCACAGCGAAATAATAAAAATTCTGAGAGATTTTGCTGCCAAAAATAATTTGTCATAAACTTGAATGCCCAGTAAATTTCCGTCTTGAAAAAATGCTATTCATGTCTATTACTTTCTTGGATATTGAAATTGAAATATAATTGAAATATTGCTTTAGGAAGTTACCTTTGATCATCCCTATATATGTGCATTTTTGTCAACATCGTGAAGCAGTATGAGGCAATCAGTATTCAGTACTCTATACTGCACTTTGAAATGCTTAATACCGATGTTAGATGAACATGTACGGTGGAATTAATTGATAATTATTCGCAACGTCTAGACAAAAACTTGAATGAACAGCACTCGAAATTTGATTTGCAAAAGTGATCAAACCAAAAGTGAAACGTTTTGTGGTTTATTCTATAGCTTAATAACACAAATTTCGGTTGAAGACCTTTTGTGAATTGATGCAGCCTATGATGTTCCAACCGATGAAATCAAATCTGCGTCACAAATGTTTTCATCTGCATCTGAATGTTTCGTGTTGCTTTCCTCTTTCTGTTGTGAATATAATTTTACTTTTCAGTGATTTGCCGAAAGCCGAGGAACTATTGTATTAATTGCTCAATATACTCGAATGCAATTAATACAAAGTATCTGCAGCTTAAGGCTGGAGCGTCATTCATCATTTTTCATTATTTCATCACTAACAAAAACAGTCATTTACGTGATACATCAATAATTTAGTGACAACATTTCAGAATTTGACTATTTCTTTATAAATTGTCATCTCAACACGGATCATCAAATACCGCTAATGATCATAGAAGGGAATACGAGGGAATACTCAGATGTAAGAAAAAAATAATATGTTAGGATGTCAATAAAATAATTGTTAAATTTCACATAGGATGCTTTCATAATCAGATGAAAAAAGTAGGACTAAGAGTATATAATGTAGGTAAGGTTTATCATGTTTCCAACATACATTCATGAATGGAAATTTAAAACTAATCAATGAATGTATGTACAATTGGCTATCAATAAGAAAATGAAGCATTTCTAGATTTGATACAAAGATTTTCAGATGTTCAGTGGGCAAAATTTTGTAAACACGTTCATACACAGTACATGAATGCAATCATAAGTACCTCCGTCCTTAAATCGTATAGAGTGGTTTGTAGTCGTCTATACCTTAATAATCAATTAATTTCTATGCCAAATCGAATCTAGCATTTTAACCATAGAAATGGCTCTTCATCTCATGTTTTTGTCTTCCAGATGTCTACGGATAACTATGTAATTTTTCACTACTTCATAGTTTTGACATAGCTATTCAGCCCCTTCTATTCAATATTTCAATACTATTCTGTTGTCAATTGCGATATCAAATAAAACTGCTTATAAGAGCTGGCGAAAAAGTAATATCATAGCTGTCGCCACAAATCAACCATTGATTCCATACTTCCTGTAAAAGGGACCCGCTCAAAGCTTTGAGGGCACCTGATGCCAGTGATAGGGTTTCCCTAGAGCAGCAATGGACGTTCAATACTGAGGATCCCTTAAAACTGATAAAAGGTTGATAAATTTACACTTCATCTACCACGGAAAAATTCGCTGTAGATTGCACGCCAACATTTTTTGAGTTATCTCTTAGCAGGTAGATATAATTCACAGTCGCTTGACATGTCGTAGACATATCCGTTATTATAAACAAATGAGTTAATTCTACTTTTTACTTGTTTCCTCTATCCATTGCCTGTCAAGAATGACATAATTACCTACATTCCACGCTTTGCAGCATCATTTTCACTCGAATGGGATTAAAAATGGGTTAAGTAATGGGACAAATGGTAATTTGTCGACTCATCGGTAATCTTTGGCTCCACCAAATCAATGAGATGTATGAAGATTTTGAACATCAATTAATTTATGATAGAAAGGCATGAAAAACTGCTAATTTTTTAGGGGGCACGTGCCACCCGGTTCCGCCGTGCCTGTGTGCGAGACAACCCTAAGTTTAATTGATTTAACCGTTGCCCTATGTTTGGGGTGCTTTTGGTACCCCAAGCACTTTTTCAAATGCTCTCACTTTTATTGTATTGCATTTCAGCCTTAGATATTTCATGACTTTACTACAAATTTGACTTAAATTATCTGGGTAAAGTACTAGAAAAAATAAATTCATAATGTAGGAGATTGATCTAAAAACTTGGTAGTCTATGTTTGGGGTGCTTTAGGCACCCCACCGGCAATCATCACGGCAACGTACGATCCTCAGTTCTACTGACATCAACCACAGACCAATTGAGCGTCTCCTCTTCACGATTTCAGGACACCCGTTCTCAATGACAACAATAGACGTTATTGAGACAGCATTGACGTTGTTTCATAGATCACGCCTGATGCTGCTGCAAAATGTTTCACTCATTGGTTCGAGATGAAAAAAATCGACGAACCACATCTGCATGTGTATTCATTATGTGTGTTGTATGCACAGTAGTTCATCACAATTGACATGGCATCTAGACCTAGACGCGCTGCTGCGATCGAAGCAACTAGAAGTTTGTTTTCTTATAGCGAAGACCATGAGATTGATGTACAAGAGATTATAGCAAACGAAGATTGTGTTGATGACGTGGATTCCGAAGTTACAGATGAAGATGATCAGTTGGACATTGTCGAACAAGAGGAAGATGATATCTTAGATGAAGATTATTTACATCGCTTATGCGAGGATTCAGAGGGAGAGTCTGAATCAGAACCGGTATGTACGAATGTTTTTAGATTCTGATTTTACCATATATCATGATATACACTAAAACGAATACCGAATACGGTAATGAATGTCGCACTTTGTATTGTCTGCAATATGAAAGTGCGACATTCTACATGTATATTTAGTTTAGTGTATGTAAAGGAACATACTAGGCATATACAATTGTAAGAATAATTTCGATAGATCTGATAGTTATGTTTTTCTCATACGTATATGGATAGCCTACACACAGTCTAATTCACGGTAGTTATTTATAATGAAACTGTATGTAGAAAGACTACTACATCTTAGAATATTTTTTTCTAAGGTTGCATGGCACACCGGAGCGCATGATTTTCTATCCAATCTATAAGATGCAACTGTAATTGTAGGCCGAGTAACGGTATGCGTACACACGGTACAGTTCCACTTCATTGCAATCTTTGTTGATTTATTGAACGCACAAAAATACCAAAGTGGTCAGAAGTTCAATTGTATAAAAGCAAGTTTCAGTGTATTGCGTGTAGAGCCTAGATATAGCATATTTTATATATAATAAAGTACTTCGTTATCTGTAATGACGATAAGCATTATCAAAGCGATACGCATGAAAAAGTTGTCTAAAAAGGGTCAATATACCCATCCGGTATGTACTCTTTGACCCATAAAAAGCAAAGGACAAGGTATAACAGAAGTACGTATATACCACTGTATAACACTATATCGTATATCCTTGCATTCTGTACCCATCTTTTGCATATATCAATTGTTATGTATAATCATCATCGTACTTGTGCCAGCTACAACTTGATTATTTCCTTTGCAGGATCTCGACCAAAGTTTGACCTCTCGATCACAGAGGAGATGGACAGAAATTGAGACAGGAGCAAGAGAAGGACGTGCACCAAGAAGAAACGTTTTCTATTTATCTGTTTGGAAGCTCCCCATGTCAGATATTTGACACATCAGTGAAAAGCAAAATTAGCTAGTCTCGCGCGAGCGCTTTCGACGACCGTCGGCCACCATAATCATGCGCAAGTGAATTTATTCATTATTATTGCAGACGGAACGAAATGATAATTATTCAACAAGACTTATTCATTTACAAGAATAGAAAATTAAGAAATTCAAGACTACTGATAATATAAGAAGTTAGTAAAGTCAAAATAAGTAAAAATCATATACAGTCACAGAACGCCTCACAAAAGAGCCACAACGCCTCTTTGGTGACTCGACGCCGCCAGTTCTCCTCCCTGTCAACACACTCCATCCGATCTAGAGCAGCCATGTGACCAGTGTCGCAAAGATGTTTGGCCAGCTCCGACCGGTCGACGTCGAGGGTTTGTAGAGCTCTTCTATGTTCTTTCTTCCTTTCGTTCAATGGTCGACCACTCTCACCGACATAGGAGAAGCTGCAATCTGACTCAGAGCACGGGACTTAGCACGGGACTAAACGTTTGCTATGCCAACCCTGGTGTCAGACCTGGAATATATCCAACCACTCCAAGAGAGGCATTTTTGCTCTATTTCGACGATATAATCAACGAAGCTGTTCGATTTAGCAATCTTGAAGCTAGAAGAGTTATTTCAGCTTACAATCAGAGTAGCAGACTTCGTAAGAGCTGGAAACAGATAACACGCGAAGAAATGGAGTGCTTTATTGGTTTGCACATTATATGTGGAGCTTTAAAAGCGAACTTCAGAAATGTCGAGTCTCTCTGGGCACAACGTGACGGACCGCCAGTGTGTCGTGCCGCTATGAGCTTGAAACGCACTCCTTTCAATAAAGCGTTTCTTTCGTTTCGATGATCGCACAAAGCGAGATGCTGCTGATCCTCTCTCTCCGACGAGGCATGTGTGGAAACTTTTTTCGGAAAGGCTGCTTCAATTCTATACTCCAAAACCTTTCATAACAATGGATGAACAACTACTTGAATTCCACGGACGTGTTGCATTCAGGCAGTACATCGCTTAAAAACCAGGGAAGTACGGGATAAAGATCCTATGGTCCTGCGAAGCTGATACAGGTTATTTTTTGAAACGTATCCCATATATAGGTCTTTCTGTTGAAGAGAAAGAAGGTATGCCAGTTACTGAAGCGTTTACAATGGCCCTCGTCAAACCATTCCTCGACAAAGGCCACAATGTGACGTGCGACAACTGGTTTACTAGTTGTAGATATGGTTTACTAGTTGCGAGGTCGCTGAAAAGTTGAATGAGAGATACAACATTAGCTGGAACAATGCGTTCGAATCGACGCGGCATTCCGCCAAAAGCCAAAGACCTGAGCAATCGTCAAAAGAAATCGGCCTCTTACTTCAAATCTGGAGATCTTCTAATGGTATCTTACTGGGATAAAGGCAGATCTTCCGTGATCCTTATTTCTACAATGCACACCTACGCATACAACAATGAAGATGGGCTCCCTGAGATAATATCTTCATACAATGCCACAAAATCCGGTGTGGATACTGCAGACCACATGGTGAGAATATCCACATGCAAGAGAAAATGCAGGAGGTGGACGTATTCGTTTTTCTGCAATATAATCGATGTGGCCCTTCTAAGCGCATCTATTATTTTTCGTACACTCCAACCGCCAGAAAATGCAGTGTCATTTCAGACAGAATTCCTTCTCCAATGTGGATATGAACTTGTGGACGCAAATATTCACCGGAGGTCTACACACAGATTCAATCCACAAACTCGAATGACTACGAATGGCGAGGATATAGCACGATATATAGCGAGGATATGAACTCCTCGTCTCAACAACAGCCGAGAACGCGACCGCGGAAGAGACGGTGCAATATTTGCCCAAGGAGTGTCGATCACAAAACAACACGAACATGTGATATTTGAGCTGTTGCTATCTGCAAAACACATTCATCTGATGTGGTAAAGTGTAGTGATTGCATGAAGCCTTCTTGAGAGATATACGAGCATACTCTTCCTTGAGCAGCTTGCTTTACGTACATATACGGTGAGATCACTTCTGATTGATTTATTTGTAATTGTCTTGTCAATAGGCCTATATACACACAATCTGCTGTAGCCCATATCCAATTTGAAATATGTCAAAAAAGACGGAGAGTAATGCGAAGAGAACTCGAATATATTGACGTTATTCACAAATTTTCGGCCGAAGCCTTCATCAGGTGAAATTAACGTCAATATATTCGAGTTCTCTTCGCATTACTCTCCGTCTTTTTTGACATATTTATAACTCGATGACTGGTATTTTGGATCAATTTGAAATAAAATATTCGAGGGATATTTGTGTATCATGTAATCAATTGGTAGCCTAATTTTTCTATTCTTGTGATACGAGTTGAGATTCTGAAATATCTGAAATACAGTCTTTTGCACATGCATTTTTCCTAATATGTCTCATGGAACTATCGCAAAAATTAGGTATAATAATGCGCCCAATCTCACTTGATTCAGTAAAATTTCGTAGAATGTTGCAAATTTTTATAAAACTATCACGTTGTGATTGTAGGCGCAAAGGAAAAGTGGTCAAGTTTATCTAAATCGACATAATATTAAATTTGCTGTAGTGGGCTGCCTGAGACACTCCAAACATAGACCAGCGATGTTCAAAATTGGCATAGGACAACGGTTAACTGTATCTTATCCACTTTATCATTAAAATGTGGTCTACTGCATTCAGAAAGGAGTGGGATCGTTGATTGCCTGATACAATGATATTTCGGACAAATAATCATGAAATGATATAAATCTTCTATTACTTCTAAATCACAATTATCACAAACACATTCATCATATTCCTTTCTATTCTTATATCTGCCAATTTCTGTGGTAAGGTCACGATTACCTATTCTATATTTTAGAACTGTATGTACTTTACAGCGTTCACAATTGTATAACAGAAGTAATTTTTTATTTCACAATTAAACTGAGTGAAGGAACAGTTCACTGTTCACAAGGAAACATTTTGTTCCCTTACTACTACGTTTTGCTTGATCTATCCATCATTCACACATCGAATCCTTGATTCTCCCATCTGCTTAATTTTCCATTTTTCTATTTGCCTTTGATAATCCCAGAGATCACCCAAGCGTAATCCAATCAACAAATTTCGAATCTTGTAACACCACGTATTTTTGAAATCCTTTTTGCCAATTTGATTTATTTCAGAATACAATTTTCTGACATAGCTATCGTTATCTTTTTCTAGTAATTTCAGCCAATAACTTAACGCAGATTTATAAAAGTGAAATGTTATGATACCAAAGTCCCCAACGAGACAGTTGGTGCTGATATTTTCAGATAAAAATATGACCTATAAAATTGACTTTTTCCAATTCGTCTACTTTTTCATTGAATATAAATTCTCCTCCATATCGCATTTTAGACAAAGTTACGGTTTCAGAGGTATATTCTTGACTATCTCTCCGTTTACTTCCACAAATTCTTTCAATAGCTAGATGGTGGAATATAAAGATCTTTTTCCTTTCTTTTCTAGATGTTTCATGTGATGTCTCTCGTTATTAGCAAACCACATTCCAAGGTATTTGTATTCATTTGCTACGTCTATTTGAGTTTAATTCTTTATCTACTCTCATGTTTGCTCTACTGTTTTTTTATCATTTTTTACCACTATCTCAGTCTTGGAGAAATTTATCATTAGCCCATTATTTTTACAGCATCTTTGTACCACCTGTATTTGGTTGATTAATCCAATCTTTGATTCACTCATGAGAAGAATGTCGTCAGCATAAGTCATTATGGCTATTTGTATTTATCCGATTCTTACAGGAGAGAGATTTTCAATTTCTTTATTAAAGCCATCGATTGGATCATCAACATAGAGGCAAAATAAAGTCGGTGATAAACTGTCTCCTTAGGGAATTCCATTTTTTTAGATCATTTTCTAGATATTTTTTAGATCCATTTTTTAGATCATCCATTTTTTGGATCTCTGATTCCGTTGAATAGTATTTGAAACTTTTCATTAACTATGAGTTCTGTAATTAGCGACAAAACTTTGCTGCGTGGTAATATTTTTGAAGTTTTTTCAGTCTGTCTTTTGGAATTGAATCAAATGCCATTGATAAATCAATATAGCACACGTATAATGGCTTTCTTCTATTTTTTGCATCTGGATGATTCCCTTCAGTAGATAAATGTTGTCTAAAACAGAGTTCCCTTTTCTGAATCCTGTCTGTCATGGATGGATTATATTATTTTTTATCTAGCCATTTGCATAGTCTAATATTCATAATTTTCGTTAAAATTTTTTCCAGACATGTCCATAAATTAATTCATCTACACGAGGTTGCTAAGTTCTTGTTTCCTTTTTGTGAATAGGAATATTACAAGTTATATTCCAAGGGAAATGCTTTGTTGTAAGTATGTCATTATACAGATCTAATAGAATTTCAGTCAGTTCCGATGAAATTTGCAAAACCTTTTCGTATCCCAAGCCATCTGGTCCACTTAATTTTAAGATAAATTTTCTTCTATCATGGGATCCTTCTTATCAATAATTTCTATAAATTCACTTCGTTCCGGAACTTTGTATTCGTTACTATTCTCAGCAGTTATATGTTCGTCATTCGCTATTATTTCTTCTTTGAAAGCTTCCGCAGTTAGCAGAGATGAGTTTTAGGTTTTGTTTTTGGTTTATTATTATTGATTGTAGGTCCCAATATTTTTTGGATCACAGCTTATCTTGGCTTTCATCAATTCCTCCATGTGCTTGGTTGTTATTTGTTTTCTTTCCTTTTTTATACTTATGTTCGCTATTTTCTTACTTTCCATCATCAATTTCAATTTTTCTTCCGTATTATTTTCTTTCCATTGTTTTACATAATTTTGTAGATGCGCTCATGATATCCTTTTTTTGAGTATTTAGCTGATGGATTATTTTTTGTGTGAATGGTGATGCCCTGTTCTTTGTTCTCCTGCAATCTCTTATATATATTTTATATAATCAAGTTTACTCGCCATTTATAAGGGTTTGAACTATGTTACCAGGCACATAAATCTTATGAATGCCTGGTAATTTTCCTTGGTATAATATATATATTATAATATAAGTAGTAACCCCATCCTAGACGCAAGGACAGTGCGGTGCAGTGATGAGTCATCATGCTGCATCAGATAGAGTAGAACACAAAGATGTACGCGCTCTCTCTCTGGCGCCCATCTGTCACATGAAACAGAGATCTATCGCATCTGTCCCACGAGCAAGGATGCAGGAACGTATCGCCATCTCCGACCTCCCACCTAGCTGATTCCCATACAGCTCATTGCTATCGCGCCGGAGAGATTATCGTGGGCGACTGAAAGGATTCTCATGTTGACAATTCGTTACTGTACACTCCGCGCGCGCAAGTCACCATTTGCTGTTAAAGCATGGACAATGCCGATTTGTTCAATTCTGCAATGTCTTGCTAGCCAATTACAAAAATGTGTGAGAAATATAAGGGAGACGTTCACACTCATTCATCAAATGCAAGTCGTTTGAAGCAATGTCGTTCGATATCGCTTTCTTTGACATGAGCCGAACCCTTGAGCTCCGCTGTTGATGGAGAGTGAAGATGGGGAAAGTCTTTCTTCTGGCTGCTTTGCAGGCAGAGAAAGGCGAAGCAATTCGCTGCCACGTCCACCTCATTCCACATGAGCTTGTGGAAAACCCTTTATTTAGGGATATGGCGCTAGAATATCTGGCGCTGCTGAGAAATCAGCGTCCGGAATACTTCGAGTAATCGAAGTATTCCATCGATCCTTCCGAGGCCACGGTCACCAATTCGTTGGAGGCCACCCTATTAACAAAGAAAAGTTACAGACTGTGCCACACACAAACACTAGATTCAAGGATCTCTATCTTTCTTAGAAAATGAAGAAGCTCTCATTAAATTCATCTGATGAGAACTCAACTTCATGACAAGTGTTAAACTTGTCCAACGCACATCTTCAAAGGTCTAACTGCCATGAAATCATCATGTTTAAAGTTTTAAAGCCCCTATGATAAGTAGCAAGGATCTTTTACATGGTGTGAAATATAAACGTGTGTAGAGAGAGGTTTTGAGCTGAAGTCATGAATTTTTTTCTTCACAACCCCTCAAATGGAAATAGTAAGGGTGGTGGAAGAATCATCAGAGCAGCATGTTGTATAGTAATGCAGGCAATGACAGTAACGGTTGGACTTAGAGATTTAGCGTTTTATATAACATACATCAATGATAACTGTTGTTGTAGAGTGTATACATGCATTTACTAACTTAGCCATTGGTGAATGACATAGCTAAATTGCTAAAGTCCATCATCTAAGGGGTAGGGTTACCTACCGTTGGGTTTAGGGACTTAGGGATTTGGATAACACAAATGAACGATCTCTTTTAGTGTAGAATACCTGATGCATATGTTCGCTTTATAAAATGACTTTGAAGGCAAGACTTAATTCTCATGGTGAAAAGACAGATTTCATATCGGTGATGAGAGATAGTTACATGCTCATTATGTTATACACTTTACATTTGATGTGGTCAGCTGAAAGGTGATTGATGCATGTTCAATAGAAGCGTTGTATGTAACTTAGTGATTGGAATCATAAGTGTGTAAAAAGTTGATGAGGAAAATATATAATAGTCAACGCAAGAAACTTTCTTGTTATCCAAGCTAGGAATATGTGAACATAATTCATCAGTCAGTGTTGTATTTTAAAAGTCGTATGCTGACAGAGACATAAGTTTACTAAATTATACAGTCAAACTCCTAAATCCATAGGATAGGTGTCCCTGTGTTGAGATTTAAGGATTTAGCGTTTTAAAAGTGTAAGTTACATAGATAAATCACCAAGACCATAGCATAGTCAAGCCTATGACAAGACTTGGCGTTTCATATGATCCATGTTAGTAATATCTGTTTGTGTAGAATGTAACTCAATGCGTATAGTAAGATAATGTATCATCAAGACATTCACTTGGATGAAGAAAGTGTGAGATAGAAGTGAAAGCGAACTCATAAAGTTTAGAACACATAGTAGTAACATTGCAGGAATAAGTAAAGTGAAAAGTTATGTCACATAAAATGAGTGATACAAGACTAGCTCACATTGAACTGAATTGTTAGTGTAACAAAAAGCTGTGTCGGTTTCAATAACATATCATGTACATACTGTGTCGTTTTCTTTTCACATAAAGTTGGGCTTCAAAAAGATTGGATTGACTTAGTAATAAAGTTACAACCATTTTACTGTTTGTAACGTTAGGAATAATATCAGAATCCTTTCAGTGTTTGCAAGATAGGCGAAGTATAAAATAAAGTCGTGGACATGTCACTGTTTGTAAGTTAGGAATTTTGTCAGAATCATTTCAGTGTTAGTAAGATAGGTAAAGTATAAAATAGTGTCACAAGCATTTCAGTTTTTGTAACGTTAGAAATGAAGTTGATGTTTGTAAAGTTTGAAATCATGCTAGAATCATTTCAGTATTTGTAAGATAGGGGACGTATAAAATAATGTTAGAATCCTTTCAGCATTTGTAACGTTAGAAATAAAGTTCATGTGTGAGAACTGTATTCCAGTCATGGTTAAAGTGACAATGTGTGTGTGTGAGAGAGATTGAGTTCAACGTCATTGAGAGATATAACTTCATGCGCTGCGTAAACGAACACTTCATAAGACGATGCGAGTCCAGTGAAAGCTTATACACTTGTACAAACACATAAAATTGAAATGTCATGGGAATGCAGTATTGAACTTTACAAGCATCCTTCAAATGAACCATTGAATCAAACCTCTACGAAAGTGAGCATGATATAAGAAAACATTCGAATGGTGTGAATCCCCTAAGTATCATTGTGAGCATCTGTACGTTGGTCATTCCATGTATTTTATCACACGCTAGGAACTATTCAATCTCTTCATCTTTTCATCTTCGTATACATTCAGTTCACTTGAGGGTCAGACAAACTTGCCACTCAGGATAAAGAGATCACTGTCACAAAGCTTGAGCCGAGCGTCATTCCCCTCCCATCACAACGAAGCGAGAATGTCCATTTATGGCAATCTTGACTCCCTGCGTCAGTCAGGAAAATCAGCGGTTGAGATTCCAAATACGGCGAGATGAAATCGTTTGAAGGAGACATAACCAAATTTGGACATTGGCATATTCTGTCTTTGTGAGAGAGAAGTATGTAAGGCGCTTCTCCCTACCCAATGTCACTCCTGTTTCCTCCTTTCAACGGTGAGTCGTCTGACGTTTGCTACCAAACGTTCTAAGTTAGAGATTTAAAGTCAGATCTTACAGGTATCACTGATACACTTTCTAACACAAGGGTCTTAAGGTTAGGACCATCATTGTCTGTCCTATGCCATTTATTACAAACATGTCTCTGATAAACAGTGCTTTCTTGTGAGAACTGTAGTAAATAACTAACTTTTATCTTGCAGTTTCAACATGGTTTTATTAAAGTCTTCGCGCTACAACGTCACAAGATGTTCATGCGATAAAGTATACAGAGGGACCGAATGCAAAAAGCACTTGAGACTGGTGGAACACATTGGGGAGCATAAGAAGATCTTTGAAATAAAGACATGTGTCCATCATGCTGTGGAAGCAGACTCTGACTTTGTCGAATTTAGGAAAAGACATGACCAGTGTCCTAGTGCGTCTATTTCTAACTGCCACTTCAAAAAGTGGTTTGATGACTTGTATAGACGAAGGCAGGAGGAGAGGGCGGCTGTAAGACACATTGTCGACTTGGATGATGATGGGAGCGATCATTTCCTCAGCGATACAAGCAGCAGTGAGGAGGAAGGGGAAGTACAGGAGGTGAGAGCCGTTTTCATGAGTGGTAAACAGGAATCTGAACATGTATCTGAGCGTGCATCTGAACATGTAGAGGAGCCACTTAACACTTCTACGCCAAAGAAAGGTGGTATGCGCGAACAAACAAGAGCTCTAGATAGAGATGAGTTGAAGGCGAAGGCATCACAGCAAGCCCATTACATGCTGCTCAAAGATCGCTATGAGGCCGTGAATAGACAAAATAAAGAGATGGTGCAGGACATAGACAAACTAGAAATTAAAGTGGGAATGGTGAAAGTCTTACAGGAGGAAGTATTACAGCTGCAGAAGAGAGAGGAAACATTAATGAAAGAGAGGCGGGAATTGAAGGAGAAGGAGATGGCTTATGAGGAGGTAGTATCCGAGTTGAATCATCAGAGGCAGGAGGTTAGCAGACTTGGTGTGATAGAGAGGAACTGTCAAGGGATGACAGAAGAAAATCATGAGCTGAAGAGGAGACTTAGTCAGGCTGAAGACATCAACAAGGAAATGAAGAGAAGACACGTAGAGGTACACCTGCCAATCTACATAAACCAAGTATGTGACGTGCCTACTGTTACAGATGATTTAAACACTACGCAGGAGTGCTACGAGGGAGGTGGAGTCACCTGCATTCACATCAGTATGGAGGTAGACGGTCGACTGAGTGATTTTTCAGTGAGAAAAGTGAAGAGGAAAATTCCTAGTAAGTTACTCGAACGTCATTGCCTCTCAATCAACTCTAACACTATTTTTCTTTCTTACAGAGATCTTCGAGCAAAAGTAGAGAGGAGTCGGAGAACGCCACAAACAGCCTACATGAGGCTAGTGAATGTCCCAAACAACCTTTATGAGGCTACCCATAATGATGCCAGAAAGTGTTTTCACTTTCTGACGGTTCCAAGCCCGTTGAACTCAGAGGATGGGTTGAAAATTGATGAAAGGGATGAAAGGATGGTCACTCACACGCCAAACGTATACAGAAATGAAATTTCTATCTTCATTAGTTTGCAATCTCTCTTCACAGTGTGATGATTTTAAAACAGTCATCTTCAGCGAGCTAAGAATGAATAATCAAAGTCTCCATGAAACTAGAGTGATGAAGTAACTCATACATGTTACTAGACATGAAAGCATCAAATGTTACTTGTGTAAATTGAAATGAACCAATGAAGCATCTTAGGTTCTCATAACCGTCTCACACCTGAGTAACAGGAATTTACAAGCCTGGGTAAATGAATCAGATATATAAATGAAGTCAGATTCACTTCACTGTTTGTAAAGCTAGAGATATAGTTGACGTTTGTAAAGTTAGAAATAAAGCTATAACCATGTCGCTGTTTGTAAAATAGATGAAATATAAATGAAGTCAGATTCACTTCACTGTTTGCAAAGTTAAAAATAAAGTTGATGTTTGTAAAGTTTGAAATAAAGTTATCACCATGTCGCTGCTTGTAAGATAGATGAAATATAAATGAAGTCAGATTCACTTCACTGTTAGTAAAGCTAGAGATATAGTTGATGTTTGTAAAGTTAGAAATAAAGTTATAACCATGTCGCTGTTTGTAAGATAGATGAAATATAAATGAAGTCAGATTCACTTCACTGTTTGCAAAGTTAAAAATAAAGTTGATGTTTGTAAAGTTTGAAATATAGTTATCACCATGTCGCTGCTTGTAAGATAGATGAAATATAAATGAAGTCAGATTCACTTCACTGTTAGTAAAGCTAGAGATATAGTTGACGTTTGTAAAGTTAGAAATAAAGCTATAACCATGTCGCTGTTTGTAAGATAGATGAAATATAAATGAAGTCAGATTCACTTCACTGTTTGCAAAGTTAAAAATAAAGTTGATGTTTGTAAAGTTTGAAATCATGTTAGAATCCTTTCAGTGTTTGCAAGATAGGCGAAGTATAAAATAAAGTCAAGACCATGTCACTGCTTGTAAAGTTAGGAATAATATCAGAATCATTTCAGTGTTTGCAAGATAGGTAAAGTATAAAATAGTGTCACAAGCATTTCACTGTTTGTAACGTTAGAGATAAAGTTGATGCTTGTTAAGTTTGAAATCATGTTAGAATCCTTTCAGTGTTTGTAAAGCTAGAGATAATAGGTTTAACAAGCACGTTAGAGAGTTGACTGTACTGAGATCTAAGGATTAGGTCACATTAGAATTCAAGTGATTGAATGTCATCTTAATGAAGATAGAAATGTGTTTGTGGCTGCATGTGGTGCAAGAGTGTCCTCCCATTTCATTCCATTCATCATATATCCTTCCCCTCTGCATTCCATATCCGAAGATATGTGGCGGGCTTGGGACCGCTTTAGCTGCATTAGAAGTAAGTTCTTATAAGAACTCATGATGCATTCACGAGGAAATGTGGTGAAACAGTGTGCTGTATGTGTGCATCATGATTTTATGAACTAAAGAATGCCCATCATTCCCTCCATCACTGAAAGAAAACATGAATGAGTTGAGATGATAGTCATTCGTATGCATGTGTAAGTCTCCTACTTCATCATCCGATATCACAATGACATCTTCACTCGCTTCCACTTCCTCACTTTCTATGTTATCACTTTCCGAGTCCTCACTCCACATCATCTCCTCTCTTTACACCGTCTCGGCCTCACTCCCCACCGTCTCGCTCTCACTCGGAGATTCCGGCATCGGGGATTCGGCTGGAGGTATGACGTTCGATTCATCGAACAAGGAATAGTATTTCATAAACTGAAATACTATATCCTCACTCTCATCGGAGAGAAAAGTTTCGCCCATATATGGGCTATATGGGGCCCATATATATCCTATATGGGGTAACTTGAACAGTTGGCTTCTCGGACATGATTATGATAGTAAACTGTAAGACACTCTGCTTTATATGAGAATGATACAGCCTTTCAAATGTCTGGTTCGCTCAATCAAATCGCCCTTTGCTTATGGTTGGTGGACGAAAAGGTAAGTCATATTTTCATTGACTGCCATCCTCAACCACTCAACAAACTTAGATGCATTTATCGCGTGAATCTCCCTTCCGGTGCGATAGCAATGAGCTGTATGGGAATCAGCTAGGTGGGAGGTCGGAGATGGCGATACGTTCCTGCATCCTTGCTCGTGGGACAGATGCGATAGATCTCTTTTTCATGTGACAGACGGGCGCCAGAGAGAGAGCGCGTACATCTTTGTGTTCTACTCTATCTGCTGAGGGGCTAGCGCGACAGACGATTGCCCACCGGCTGCGCTGTCATTCATCTTTGTGTTCTACTCTATCTGCTGAGGGGCTAGCGAGACAAACAGGCGTCAGAGAGCACTTATGATTCTTTGTGGGCACAGGAGGGGTTTTTTCACTGATAGGTTTTATGATAAACATTTTGAATGGCAGCGTGTTGACTATTGTAAGCCATGTTAAATGTCATGTTTACATCGTCTGCATTCGCACAAAAAATGCTGTTTCCTACAAATGAGTTTTCTACACAGACGTATTCATTGTGTGAGTTCAAGGGTCGAGTCGTTGAACTAAGACTTATGCGTTTCTACAGGTCTTTATATCAGCTTTAAACACGCCTGCAATCTATGAAAGTTTTACCAACATAAAGTTGTTGACATAAAGTTTCTTACACCACAGTTCATGTTTACGACTTTCATTTGAATGCCAGATTTGTATGTTCATCTGTCTATGATGAGTGTAAACGTTGTCACAGTTCTCCTTTATTTCCCGTAAACTAGTTGTGACACTTTTGCGTTTCACTTCATCTAGCAGGTTGATTTTTATCTCACACATGCTTTGAGTGCTTCCTATCTCATATACATTCGACTAACAACGTTACAGGTTGTTATGTCTATACTTGTATGCTGTCGATGCAGAGTGCAAACACACTGTCTTTATTTACAAAACACACGCATTCAATTTGATAAAGGCAAAGAACACATTTAGTAAAGCTGGCACGCTAACGAGTGTGACTGCAGAAACATTTTATAAAACTTTTTTCAACGTTCGCTACGTTTCACAACAACCTGTCGAAGACTTCTTACAAACTTATTTCAACATTTGCATTTAAGCGAACATGTGCTTCACATATTCTACACGAACAGTTAACGCATGTGATATAAGACCCTAAATCCAACCGTAGAGGAGCCTAGCCTTGGATTATGAACTTTACAACCCATGCGATTCAATGTCATGGAACTAGCTCTCACACACTCAACGTTTGTAACAACATCTGGTTTTATAAAACATTCAACGCTTACTATGAGACCTTGTGTGAAACAATCCACACAGCGCAGTAAAACTTTCTAGCGCTGTGGTGAACACGGTTTTCATATGACATTCTAAACTCGCAGTCTTACTGCAGTAGGAAACTGCTTTTAGTAAACCTGATGAAGCTAGTCATGAAGTTTGAATTTTCTAATAGGGAAACATTTGACAACTGTCTCCAATAAAACTTTCTACCACCGTGAAAGTAAGTTACAAGACAATCTACAGTGTGCAGTAAAACCTTTTCGATAAAACTTTCTAATGCTGTGATGAGTTCGGTCAGTCATACAACGTCAATGATCAAACTTTATTTTCACAAACGTGCGTCGCGGTAAATTATTTGACTACACTAACGCTTGCATTTCATGACACTTGTGTTTCATAAAACGCCATGATCAAACTTTTGTAACTATACATCAACCTGTGCTGAAGTAAAACCTTTTCGATAAAACTTTCTAATGCTGTGATGAGTTCGGTCAGTCATACAACGTCAATGATCAAACTTTATTTTCACAAACGTGCGTCGCGGTAAATTATTGGACTACACTAACGCTTGCATTTCATGACACTTGTGTTTCATAAAACGCCATGATCAAACTTTTGTAACTATACATCAACCTGTGCTGAAGTAAAACCTTTTCGATAAAACTTTCTAACGCTGTGATGAGTTCGGTCAGTCATACAACGTCAATGATCAAACTTTATTTTCACAAACGTGCGTCGCGGTAAATTATTTGACTACACTAACGCTTGCATTTCATGACACTTGTGTTTCATAAAACGCCATGATCAAACTTTTGTAACTATACATCAACCTGTGCTGAAGTAAAACCTTTTCGATAAAACTTTCTAATGCTGTGATGAGTTCGGTCAGTCATACAACGTCAATGATCAAACTTTATTTTCACAAACGTGCGTCGCGGTAAATTATTTGACTACACAACTTTGCAAACCATGATACACTTTCTAACGACACTCACGAATACAACTTCGATGATCAGACTTTCTAACTATACATCAACCTGTGTTGCAGTAAAACTTTTGTACAACATGATACACTTTCTGACGACACTCACGAATAAACGTCATGATCAAACTTTATATTCTCAAACGGGTGTCGCGGTAATATTATTTGACTACACTAACTTTGCTTTTACAAACCATGATACAGTTTCTGACTAGACTTACGAATAAAACGTTGATGATCAAACTTTCTAACTATACATCAACCTGTGTTGCAACAATACTTTTGTACAACATGATAAAGTTTCTGACGACATTGACAAGAGCTTGTTCACTAGCGAAGAGAGAAGTTTGTGATGTGTTGCGTGTTGTGCATGAATGTCCTCCCTTCATTCCATTCATCATTTCGTCTCCGTGATAGAGACAGTTCTTAAAAGAACTGATGGTTCATTCTCGCATGGTTGGTCAACTGTCGGGAAACAAGTGCAATGGAGATTTTATGAGGTAACCTGTGGCAGATAGCTAAATGTTGCCCTGGCGGTCAGAGTACAACGTTGAGACGAAAGGCAACCACTTGCAAACATGACGCAGAGAGGTTTCACAAGGATTACTATTGCCCACGTCCCGTGCAGTACTCATCGCTACGGACTTTACCGCTGTCTCGAAAGAACGCCCACACACAGGAAGTATCACACCGAAAATCTCCGTGACTTGCACCGTCCATGACTTGATCGCCAGACATGAAAAGCGGTGGAGTTATTTACAGGAGGTTGGTAAGTCGTTGCTTTGATCAGCTTGATAGCAAGCCGTAGAGAGCTTGATTCACCAGCGTTTTGCAATGGAGATGTTTAGAGGCCACCCATGACAAGATAGCTAAGACTCAACCGATTGGCGCTCAAAGTGCTACGTTGAGAACTGTGTCAAATGCCCAACATGAGACATGAGTTGCCCCAGCGGTTTCGGTCTAAACTATGACACACTCCCTTGCCACACTTATCACTACGGCATCGTCCGCCGTCCCGAAGGAACACCCTGTCAGTGGAATATTACAGCAAAACTCTCCGTGTCTTGCTCGCTTTCAGTGAGAAGCCGCTTATAACATGAGAAGACTGGCTCGTACACACTTATACCTGCCTTCATTGACTTCAGCAGGGTCGAAAACCCCAGAAAACCTCCAAAACTAGTGAATTTAAATTTTTCAACTTTTTAGCACTACTTATGAAATTCTATAAGTAGTCTATCACTGAGAGCAGGTCAATAGCGACCGAGCCTTTTTTGAATCAAGTCAAACGGACTTGTAGAAGCACAGTTACAAGCCTTTAAAGTTTTGGAGTCTTTTATGGCCTGGAGACGAAGGCCATCTCCTGACGAACCTCTAAGTCTGACGCCTTAGCTGACTTCAGCAATGAAATTTTCTAAGTCGGTTTCTTGCATGCAGAAACCCGGTTTTTCAGATTTCCAATGCTATCATCGGAGCTCCAGAGTTCACCTACCCCAAGCCAGTCGGGAGGAGAACTGATTTCCACAAGCCGAGTTTCCACTTATATAGTGTGTGGCGATCAGCTGATGACGTAATACCCATCATCCAAACACTAAAAACCCGTCTATCTCCGGTTCTAGTGCTCCGATGGAGCTGGAAATTCACCATTTCCATGTAGAATTTGATGCTGAATCCGAATCTGCCCTCCATTTTCACATCCGATGCTTCGTTTTGGCTCTACAGCCCACAGCCATCGCAAAAATTCTAACTGTCGTTTTTCGGAAAAAGGATGAAAAATTTTTTCTCTCCGATGGCTTTCAAATTTAGCATGCCGAAGCAGAATTTGACGGTGATTCCTAATCTGGTCTCTGTTTTACCGTCCGAGGCTTGCCTCACCCGCTAGAGCGATTTTCATAAACATTCTAACTCTGTCGTTTTTCGCCAAGGTCCCAAGTTTTCAATAACGTCTCACCTCTAAACGAAGGCAGATACGAACAAGCCATGTTTTCACTGAATTTGTCTCACTCTCAGCTTTCAAACGAGCTATTGCACGACTTTCTACGATGTCTACAACCAAAGTTGGAAGATCGTTGCCGGGGGGGTCAGAACTTTTTCTCTCCGGTAGAGTTGGGAAGAAGTTCCTAGACCCAACATTGACCAAAACGTCCGAATTTGCACTCCGTTTTCCCATCCGAGACCTCCTTCCTGTCGAAAATGGACTTTTCTCATCCCAAAACGGCCAAAACCTGACTTTTACAACTCTGATGTTTTCCTGCCATTTTCCTCCCTAAACCCAGGAAAAGTGGGTCAAACTGAGCTTTCCACTGCATTTTTCTCACTTTTAGCTTTCAAATGAGCTATTGCATGACTTTCTACGATCTCTAACACCAAAGTTGGAGGTTTGGCAGGAGGGGGGGTCAGAACTTTTTCTCTCCGATGTCGCTGGAAACATCCTTCCTAACCCAAAAGTGACCAAAACGTCCGAATCTGCACTCCATTTTACTCCCTCAACCCAGGAAAAGTGTACCAAACTGAGCTTTCCACTGCATTTTTCTCACTTTTAGCTTTCAAGTGAGCTATTGCACGACTTTCTACGATCTCTAACACCAAAGTTGGAAGTTTGGCAGGGGGGGTCAGAACTTTTTCTCTCCGATGTCGCTGGAAACATCCTTCCTAACCCAAAATTTCACGTAGATTCCGAATCTGCACTCCATTTTCCCATCCGAGCACTCCTTCTGCCCGAAACATGGACTTTCTCATCCCAAAACCTCCAACACCTGACTTTTCCAACTCTGACGTTTTCAAAGATTCCACCCCTTGCCTCATCACTCCTCCTTCCATCCTTCCCAACCCAAAATTTCACGTAGATTCCACATCTGAACTCCAATTTCCAATCCAAACCCTCCTTCATGCCGAATTCTAACCTTTCTCATCCCAAAACCGCCAACACCTGACTTTTTCAACTCTACCACTCCACCCCTTCTCCCTTCCGAGATTCCACTCCAAGCTGGAAAACTCCTGCCTTCCTTCTAGAGGGGGGGTTAGGGACCTGTTTTCTCCTCACGGACCCATTCCTCCATCACATCCTTGACCCTCTCCCTCACCTTCCTTCCAGAGGGGGGGGGGCTGAGTCAGCATGATGACTCATCACTGCACCGCACTGTCCTTTCGTCTGGGATGGGGTTACTACTAATAAAATAATACGCACAAACAAGAACAAAAGATGGTAATTTATACGCCCCAGCAAGTTTAATTTGTCTGAGAGCATCTATTCAACGTTACTTAACCTCTTGTGAGATAGATCGAAAAATTGACATTATCAACGATGAAAATTTCAAACGAGCTAACAGAACATTAAAAAGAATGGTTGCACAGTTTTTATCACAAAAAACTAGAACATCAGAAAAATATGAAAGAATACATCCAAAAGACATAATCACCATCAGGAAACATTTTGAAGACAAAGCTGCTATGGATATCAAAGTATTGCAGCAAGAAAAACTTTCAATATCATGCGGTATTTTCTGCTTAGAGGACACAAAAGTTTACGCTGTCTAGCAAAAGATACGTTTGCATTTACTTCTGATGGCGATAAGCAGGAATACAGTTTTATCCAAGTTAATTTGCTGCATAAGAACGTCAGAGCTTCTCTTTCCGCTAAAGAATTTTCGGATTTGAAGCAGGCTCGGATGTATTCAACATTTGGTAAATATGAAACTCGATGTCCTGTTCAGTCCTTTCGCGAGTATCTGAAAATATTGCCTGAAATAACAAAAGAGAACACGTTGTTCCCTCTCATCACATCAACTTGCAAAATTTCTACGAAATCTGTAATGGGCAAGGATTCCTTGGGCGATTTGATGAAAAGCCACAGTACTGAATTGGGTCTTACTAAGAAATACGTGAATCATTGTGTTCGCGTAACAGGTATCAATGTTATGCATGAAAACGAAATGTCCAATGAAGGAATAGCAGTTGTTACTGGACAGAAAGCATTGTCTTCAGTTCAACGATATATTAGAACAACTGACAGTAGTAAGTAAAACTCCACCACTGGACCGCGCAAGATGGCCGCCGTCGCTGACGTCCCCCCCCTCCTGTCAGTCGAGTCGGTCGTGGTGAGCCGTCGTGTTGCTTCGAGTCTGACGTCCCCCCCTCCTGTCATCCGAGTCGGTCGTGGTGAGCCGTCGTGTTGCTTCGTGTCTGACGTCCCCCCCTCCTGTCAGTCGAGCCGGCCGACGTAGCGAGCGGTGGTTTGTGCTGCACTCTCTAGGTTGGCGTGGTGTGCCGGCCAGGTTGGGAGGGTGGAATGTCGTAGCTCACCTGAAAAAATCCTAAGTGTCAGAGTGGCTTTGTATGGTCAAAATTTTGAAAATTTTCCAAAGTGTGGCATTTCGACCTGGGACCTTCACCAAAACATTTTTCATCAAATTTCACTGACCCCCTCCCCCCCGACAGCGATCTGCTAACTTTGGTTCTAGTGGACGGATTTTGTCTTACAGCTACTCGTTTGAAAGAGGAGAAAAAACTGCTCGGTGATATTTTTTGTTGCGAGTCAATCGGACCAGCCTTTCAAAAGTTAGGGCTGTTACAACATTCTGGGTCGGAGCTCACCTGAAAAAATCCTAAGTGTCAGAGTGATTTTGTATGGTCAAAATTTTGAAAATTTTCCAAAGTGTGGCATTTCGACCTGGGACCTTTACCAAAACATTTTTCATCAAATTTCACTGACCCCCCCCCCCCCCGACAGCGATCTTCTAACTTTGGTTCTAGTGGACGGATTTTGTCTTACAGCTACTCGTTTGAAAGAGGAGAAAAAACTGCTCGGTGACATTTTTTGTTGCGAGTCAATCGGACCAGCCGTTCAAAAGTTAGAGCTGTTACAAGATTTTAGGTCGGAGCTCACCTGAAAAAATCCTAAGTGTCAGAGTGACTTTGTATGGACAAAATTTTGAAAATTTTCCAAAGTGTGGCATTTCGACCTGGGACCCTGACCAAAGTTTGTTTCATCAAATTTCACTGACCTCCCCCCCCGGCACCAAACTTCCAATTTTGCTTCTAGTGATCGTAGAAAGTCGTGCAATAGCTCGTTTGAAAGTTAAGAGTGAGACAAATTCACTGAAAGAAACGGCTTGTTCATATCTGTCTTCATTTAGATGTGAGACGCCATTCAAGATTTGGGAGATTGGTGAAAAAACGACAGAGTTAGAATTTCCCAAGAAACAGCTCCAGCGGGCGAACGAAGGCTCGGATTGGTAAACGGAGGCCAGATTTGGAATCAGCTTGATATTATTGTCCAATGAGGATCATCATCCAATGAGAATCAAGCATTTCTATATAAATAGCGAGCCCTCCACAGTGAGAATCATTCCATCGTTGAATCGCACGAGTGACGGACGCACTTTTTCTCTCTCTCTCTCTCTCTATTCTATTATCCATCTAAAATGGTAAGTCGCTACTTTCCTCCCTCTCCTCCCTTGAACGTAAACTTAATACAATCTTTTTCATTTTCAGGCATCTACTCCATCTGCTGCACTAGTAGGAGAAAATGGCGGTCATACGTTACAAGGTTCGCTACGATCAGATCATCTACAACTGAGGCCAGTGGAAGAAACAACCAAGGTACATAATCCTACACCGCTACAGCGTAAATTTAAACAAGTCTTGCGTTATGACGATCATAGCGTAGTACTCCAAACGGGAATGCTCCCTTCCACGGATGTCAAGATAATGCACAATCAGTATGGGGACTACATACTGATCCCCGTGAGTCCATACATTCGCCACCAACTTGATATTATTGAGGAGTACGTGACATTAAATATGGACATTCCTACTCCTCTTGCTCAAGAGTGGAAGGCGAGAGATGACAAGGATACTCCCTATAGAAAGATTTGGGATGGTAATCAAATTTGCCTACCGGTATCACATTGGTGCACTTACTATAAGAAGGAGGGAGATCATTCAACACCCATCACATGCGACGAGCTCGGAGAAGGTACTTGGGATATCCTTTTCAAAGTGAATGGGCTATATTATGGTCGGCACAAGGATAATAAAATAGCCTCGCTCTCCATGCATATGGAATCCATCCTATATATTCCAAAACCACCCAACGTGGATGACATAATTGATCAAATCCTTAACAGCAGTGGTACGAAGCGCAAGTCGGAGAAGAATGCTGCCTCGAAACCCAAATCAAAGAAGGAGAATTACTAGTCCTTTCCTAACTCTACCCTATGACAATTCGCTTATGTGCTTTGAGTGTCGTAGACGTGGTCTTATTAGATACATTTTACTTCTTCGTTGCCATCATATCATTTGTGTATTTTGTCGTGTAAAGCATCGATGTAATTCTTCATTTTGTAATATGTTATAGAACGTTTCCTTAGATGTGTAAATTTCCGTTTTAGGCTTCTATCATCATTTTTATGGATTGTGAGGGTGAACCTGTACAGGAGCTCAGTGCTATTGCTATGAACAATTGGACATATCAGATTGTTAGTGTCTATCATCAACATGCCAACTGCGATCCCAATGTTGATCAATGGGCGAGAAAACACATTCATGGACTTAATCTGAAATATTTGCAAGACTATGGCTTTTCTTGTGAGAGTGCTCTTCTTATTGACTTTAAACGATGGTTGGCTGCTTTCAATGTTATACGCATCTTTTGTAATAATCCTGGTAAGGAGAGGAAAGTATTTTCCAATCTAATCATTGATGACATTTTGCTCCCACCTTGGGATAGTAGAGTGAATCAACATTATCATGAAGTCACGAAACGTTTTAAGGATTTGTGTGTTCCTATTTTGTCTGTTCGTTGTAGTAGCTACGTTCATAACCAATGCTTCTGTCCTCCTTACCTCAACACTGCCAAAGTTCTGTATGGTCATCATTGCTCGCTGTATGATAGTTACCAGCTGTGTCTATTTTATCTGTTTCAAACCATTGATTTATAATGCATGCTTGTTACCGTTATTCAATAAATGTTACTATGAGAAGAGTTGTTGTTTTCATGCAATGGATGGGTTAGATAAAGGGCGATCATGTCTTTCTCAAACGACTGCGGAACATTACAGTTTCATAGGCAAAGTTTAAAAGGAGCTGTTCAAGATTATGTGATAAATTTTCATAAAGATGAGACCGACATCGAAGCAGTGGTCGATGATGCTAGCACTCTATCTCTAGAGTTAATGAATACATTCTCTGATAGCATTGTCATGGCGCGATTAGTTGCGAAAATTAAGTTTAGTCATTTTGGAAAGGAAGAGGTGGAAAGTCGCTCTTTCCATTTTGCTTCTTATTCAATGGAAGTGGTAGATCACCCCCAAGAATTTTTTAAAAGACATATGATAAAAATTGCTGAACGTCTTAACGCATTTAACCATCATGGTAGCAGTCTAGTGATTGAAGCGATTTCAGATATTCACATTCAACTTTCCATAAAGAAAAATTGAAAATGCAGTGGTACTTGATTGTAGCACAACTGGTTTTCGAGCTATGTCTGCTCACTCTCGAAGTATATTCCTTCTGTACATGCGTCTATTATTTAGAAAAGGCTAGCAAATTCATATCTTCAAAAAGACTTGCTATAGACATCAGTAACGGTGAAACTATGTGTTGCGATGTATGTAAGCGAAAGGATAGAAATGAAAAGCGCATCTTCAAGAGATGTAAGCATGCTTTTTGTCAACGCTGTTTCATACGTAATTGCATTCAACTTTGCAAATGTAACCACTGTGATATTGCTCATTTCGAGTGTCACTTATGCCGCAATAGTTAGTACCTATGCAAATGTGGTAAAGACAGGTTTTTAGCAAAGACTAACACGGAAAATGGCGAAACGTAAAATGACGAAACGTAAAAGTCAAAAGTCTTCAAAGTTTTCTTCAGCCATTCAAGCTCTCCGACGAATGAAAGCAAATCAACGATACAATGCTATACGACATGCTAACGATAAATTCATTCGTGAAATTATTTCTCATGTGAGAAAGTTGAGGACGAAGAAATTAGCACCAAAACAACGAAAGTTACTTAAGCGATATGCTACTAAATTGCGTTTCATCTCCAATCCTAAAGTCGCCCTTCAAAGAAAGAGGGAAAGTCTAACACAAAAGGGTGGTCTCCTTCCAGCGTTACTACCGATGCTAGCTCCTATCGTGGACAACGTATTGGGTAATATCTTTGGCTCTAGACGTTAATTATGCAAATGTTGAATCTCAAAGTATTATAATGGATTTCAGACTTCAATGTGATAAAGTTCTGACTGTATCAGGTCCATCTCATGCAGGTAAAACTGTTTTCACGCTGAATTTATTGGATAAAAGAAGGGAGTTGTTTAAGGAACCTATCAATCGAGTGATTTGGTGTTATGGTATTTATCAACCGTCGCTGTTTCAGGAATTGCAAAGTCGCAACTTTATTCGACATGAAGAAATTATTGCAGTGGATAAACTTCAGTCTAATGATGTTGTTGTATTGGATGATTTATTAAAAGAAAGTAAGAATTCCAAAGATGTTACAGATATGTTCACTCGCGCAGCACATGATAAAAGGTGCTTTATCATCTATATCACACAAAATTTGTTTCCTGATGGAAAAGAAGCTCGTACACGAAACCTGAATACACACTATTATGCTATTTTCAAGAATCCGCGAGATAAAAGTCAATTTGAAATTTTAGCGCGACAAGTTGCACCAAGAGGATCAAAAGCCTTAATTGAAATTTTTCAAGCAGCTACTGAAAAACCACATGGTTACTTATTCATTGACTTTACGCAAGAGTGTCCGGAAGAATTTAGATTTCGAAGTGATATTTTGAAAACTCCCATGATTATCTACAAACTATGAGTTCTTATTCTCGCATGATTGTTATTCCTCAGGATGAATATGTACAATTGACTGCCATGCAGCAAGTAAAGCAACCTCTTGCAAATCAAATGTATAGGAAAGAAACAGATTATCAGCAAAATGTTCACATCAAAGATCCACATCGTGCTGTATTATTACAATCGGAAACTGTTGAGCAATTGAAAAACTTGAAGAATAAGATGCGTGACTCTGTATCGACTGCTACACCTTTAGCATCTCGCGCAAATGCCATATCTCTTTTCAACAGTATTGAACCCCATCTCAATGTAAATGATAGAGGAGAAATCATTACAGATGAAAATAAAGTGATTGATGCTTCACGTTATGAAGACTTGATTCAGTATGCGACACGTAGAAAGCGCCGTCAGGGCTATGTTCCACCTGGTTGGACATACTTTCTTAAACTATTGAAAAAGCATAATGTACCAAAATTTGCTTTGAATAATGAGACATTGAAAGAACTTGATTCAACAGTGGCTACTGCTCCAATGCTTCAGACGATGAAAATGCCAACAAATTGGTTTAAGACGTCACCTGCTACATCCCCTCCCACACTCACTAAGCAAACAAGAGGAAGAACTCGACGCAGATCTACACCACCACTAAAACTAGTAAAAGGAAAACGTAAAACAGCTCCTCCCAAGAAATACATGTTCTCAGACTATTAATATGAAGCAGATGTGTTGCTTGCCATGTAATGAGCCGCCAGAGGTGAGTGTCGTTGTCACTTGCACTTGCTGCGCCAGCTCTCACAATGAAACTCCTAAGCAATGTGAACACGATCGCAAAACCGCTAAAGCTAAATGCTGCAGTTGTTGTAAATGTAGAAAGGCAAGAAAGCAAAAAGATGAGAAGGAGGAAAAAGAGTCAGTCGTCATCGACTGAGCGTTTGAAGTCAATCTATTATGATGTAAAACATCCGGCAGGATTTGCATCGATCAAGAAATTATCAAAAGCGAGTGGTCTTCCACAATCACAAGTGAAACGATGGTTAAGGGGTCAGGCTACCTATACACTCCACAAACAAGCGAAAAAGAAGTACCGCACCCGCCATTATATTGTTCATGACATCGATGAACAGCGGCAAGCAGATTTGTGTGATGTTGCCTCCATTTCAAAACATAACTCGGGCAATAATTTTATTTTAACCGTCATTGATATTTTCTCGCGTTATGCGTGGGCTCAACCTTTAAAAACTAAAGAAGGGAAAGGAGTAGCAAAAGCATTCCAAACAATTTTTCGAGAAGGCCGCATTCCAAAAAGAATTCAGAGTGATCAAGGAAAAGAGTTTGAAAATCAGCATGTGAGAAGATTATTTGAGAGGCATGACATTGAGTTGTTTAGTGTAAAGAGTGCTTATAAAGCTGCACTCGTTGAACGTTTTAATCGCACATTAAAAAATCGCTTGTGGCGACATTTTACTGCCAACTTGACACAAAATTGGACAAAGGTTCTACAAGATACACTCCATGCCTACAATCACTCTATCCATCGTTCTATTGGACTCAGACCAGTAGATGTAAATGCTGACAATGTAGATAAAGTGCGCGAATCATTCCAACGTAAACGCACTCATGTGAAAAGTGATGTGAAAATTGGTGATAAAGTTCGTATCTCAAAATTGAAGAGTGTTTTTGCTAAAGGGTACCTTCCGAATTGGACAGAGGAGGTATTTACAGTATCAAGGACTGATCAAAAAGACTCTCCCACCACCTACAAGTTGAAAGATTACGATAATGAAGAAATTGAGGGTAGCTTTTGCCGCGATGAGATTGAGGTAGTCACTGAAAGTGAAACATACTCGGTAGAGAAAATCAATCGATGTAAAAAAGACAAGGTGAAGAATGGTGTCTTGTTAAATGGACTGGTTATCCTTCAAGTATGAACTCTTGGATGCGTCGTGCCGACATCTTTCATCTAAGTGATCGACAGTGATTCACGCAAAGTTGTAACTAACAATGTTTAGGGTTTGAGCTATGAATCCTACTGCCTCATTTTATTCACGACCCTCCTATGTAAGTAGTGGAGGACAAATTTACATCGTCGCTCGCCGCCAACGTGGAGGTAGCATACTTGGTGCACTGAAATCTGTTGTAGCATCTCTCATATCCAATGTCGGTAGATCTTTAAAACGAAATGTTTTAAGTAATGCCGTTGGCTTTGCTGGTGATGTTGCTAGTGATCTTTCCAGAGGTAGAAGTTTTAAGAGCAGTTTGTTGAATCGTGGGAAGGAACGCGGTTTAAAAACATTGAAGCAGACCTTTGCTGGTGTTATTCAAGGAAAGAAATCGCCTAAACGAATGAACAAAGGAAGAAGGAAACATCGCGGAGCTGGTAAGGTGCGATCTTCAGTCAAAAGGCATTCACGCAAACGTCGCAGAGGCTCTAATCATTCATCAGGCGCTAAACGACGACGCTGCCATAACTTCTAATCATGGAGTGTAAAACTTCCGGGTTTTGTTTGTTTGATCAACAAGCCATACAGACAGATATTCTTAGTTCAAGTATTGTAGATTATCATCCTCGAACAGCTGAGAATGCTGGTCCCATTGAATTTGTTATTCCTGGTGGTAGTGATGACTACATAGATTTGAGTTATGCGATGGTTGATTTGAGGTTTAGAATTCAGCAAGCAGATGGAACTGCTATTGACGATACACATAAAGTTGGACTGAGCAATTTACCATTGACTACATTACTTCGCGATGTTTCTCTAACGATTGGAGAGCAGCAGGTGGAAGCTGGCCAAAGCGATTATCCCTATAAATCATATTTCAATCATGTATCACAGTTTCATCCAGCAGCACAAAAAAGTCATATGGAAGCCATGGGATGGTACAGAGATGAAGCAGGAAAATTTGATGCTGAAACAAACAGTGGCTTTGTAAAGCGATCTGCTATGATTAAAGATAGTAAAGTATGTCAGCTATATGGTCCGCTGAATTTAGACTTCTTTAGACAGTCAAAGTTTTTACTCTGTAATATCAGCATGCGACTCAAGCTGACATTGAATAAGCCTGAATTTGCGCTGAATGCATTTGCTAAAGTTGACAATTTTAGAATTCATGTGGAAGATATTGCACTTTACATTCGTCGAGTAGTACCGAATCCAAGTGTCATTAGAGGGCATGCTGAAGGCCTTAACCGCCAAAATGCCATTTACCCCATTCAGCATACAAAGCTTCTCACCTTTGCAATTCCGAAAGATCAAAAGAGTTTCATGAAAGATGGCCTCTTTCCATCGGAAGCACCGAAGCTCCTCATGGTGGCGATGGTTGAAAATGATGCATTTAATGGTAATATAAAGAAGAATCCTTTCAATTTTAAACACAATCAGTTAAGTGAAATTGCTTTACGTGTAAATGGTGTGAGTCATCCTGGTCCACCCTACAAACCAGATTTTGCTTCGGATCAATTTATGCGCAGTTATGTTGATTTTATGGATGTCTTTGGCTTTTACAATACGGATGACACCAACGGACTGACTATGAAAGAGTTTAAGAGTGGATATACTATTTATGCATTTGATTTGACTGCTGACAGCGATATTAGTGCACCCTATCGTCAAGCGAACGTGCCTCATAATATTCGTTTGGATTTGACGTTCAAAAGAACACTACCTGAGACGATCAATGTATTAATTTATGCAGTCTTCGATTCAAATATTGAAATTACAAAGTATCGTGACGTGATTCTTCAGTATAATCGTTAATGAGTTGGTTGACTGCTGACGATATTAAGACTAAAGTACAGCGTAATGCAGACGAAGCGACGTTGAAAGCTTTCGATAATGTCTATTCACTCGATACCTTACCACCTGCAGTAAATCACTATCCCATCTTTATTGTGCTAAACACTCATTCGCAGAATTTAGGCGCTGAGCATTGGAAAGCGATCTTTATTGGAGAAGACCGACGTGGTGAACTATTTGACTCTCTTGCTCAACCTCCAAATATACCAACACAGCAGTGGTTGAGAAAACATACGCGTCAATATCAGCGAAATGAACGCATACTACAACATCCAATTTAATCAACGTGTGGTGCTTTTGTACTGTACTTCATCTTAAAACGTTTACATGTATCTCGATTTGTATCTATTATTCAAAACTTTTCATGTAATCCATCCTCTAATGAAAAAATGATTTGTAAGTTCTATCATGATTTGAAATAAAAACATCATGTTGGAAAAATTGTTTTTTATTTTACAATCCGCTGGGTACGTACATACTCGATGAGATAGTCTAGGATCACATTTGCTTGTACATGAGATTTTAGTCCAGTAATGATCACTTTACTATTATGAAAGATTGCAACATGCACAGGTAACCAACAACTAATGAGAGCTGCAGGAAAAAGTTCGGGTTCATAACACAAATTGTAACTGCTGGTACGAATCTTCAAAAATGATACACTTTCACTCAATTGAGTAGAGATCACCATATTGTCCACAGTCAGATTCGACATCACACACCTCTCCCTCTTCCATATCCGACGTAGTAGTCTCTGTAGCTCTAAGCGCATTGACTGCGCCGATGAATGAGAAAGGGCGCCGAAAATCTGTACAGTCCCATTTGGGAAGAGTTGAAGATTCTGTGAATTGTTCATCTTCACCACTAACATTTGAGGACGGCCCGGGTAATACTTGCTGTTTGGAAGGTGTTGGTGTAATGTTGTGAGATCGATTTTGGTGTAGAGTCTGAAGCGACGGAGAATGTTGACGATGGTGTAGCGATGGCGCTTCATGATGAAAAAATGAGTAAATTGAGCGATGCACCTTCCTTTTATACTTTTCCCAACTACCTTGATGAAATGTGAAGTTAGTATGGAGTTGGGAATGATAGAGTTGAATTCGCCGTTTGTTGACGCGCAACCAGATGCGATTTCCAATACGTGAATGTCTTTTCATATAGAAGTATTTCAAATCCTTCATGATATCATGAAGAGATTGAAAATGACGATAAGATAAAGCAAACTCTCTTCTGACATTTCCAGTTGAATCTTTGAAATAGACGTTTCGATCATGATCCGTTTCAATAAGTTGTAGGGAATCTAATTTCCAACTCATGGTGCGTGGTAGTCATGTCTGATTAAGATTTGCATGGTAGGGCGATGAACTCACGACGAATAAATGTCATGATGGAGCGATGTATGTATCTTCTATACTTCTCCCAATTGTATTTGCGAAATGAGAAACAGTTTGTGGAATGAGAATGGCAGATTTGAATTTCATTGTTGCGACGTTGAAGCCAAACTTGATCACCCAAGGAGATGAATCTTAATGTTTCAAAATATTCCAAATCCCTCATGATATCATTGAGGTTGACAAATTGTCGCCATGTTAATGTAATACCTCTTGATGTATGACCATGAGAATTTTTGAAATGTACGTTTCCATCACGATCAACTCTGATATATTGTAGAGAGTCCAAAATCCAAGTCTTCATGATGTTATGCAAAGCCGCAGATCAGCAATATCAAAATTTCGTTTTATCATATTTTGCTTAGCAATGCGGCCGCAAATAGATTTGCTAGTAATCGAGCCGCACTCTTTTCTACTCCCATTGATCATGCACAACAGCTAAATGGAAATTAGGAAGTGGGTGTCACTCAACTTGTTTATAGCAACTGTGTCTATACTTTTGATCATGAGGTGATGACTATTAATATGAGACGCACAGCTGCTTACCAATGTGAAAAGGGCTGTCGAGTATACATTCCACAGTGGCCAACGAAAGATCTCTTATCATGTAAAAAGTTTATATATGATTTCTTGAATAAAGCGTGTAAACATATTGTCCAATTGACTCCGCACAATGATGATTATAATTATGTACATCATGTAGTTGAGAAAGATTGGATTGTTGGTTTAAGTCCAAGTTTAAGAAATGATTTAGGTTACCTCGCTAGCGTCTTAACAAGCTATGATAATTATAACGTTTATTACCACCCAAGTGGTCATAAACAGTTAATATATCGAGAGGAAGCTTATTATGTAGATCTTATTCCAAAAAATGAGAAGACGTTGGTAAAGAAGATTGTGGTTAAGCCAAGAAAGACAAACATGACTCCTGAAACATTATTGAAGAAATTTAATTATCTCCTTCGAGTTGATGGTAAACAAGTGGCAACATTGACTTATATCAAACCATCTAATCATATTGCAATAAGTAAATTAAATGATGATGATCTAGTATTAGTTTGTTCAAAAGATTTTCATCAGTTCTTACGACATCGTTCTGCAGCTGTTCATGGAAA
Organism: Prostheceraeus crozeri; assembly: GCA_907163375.1. Lineage (NCBI taxonomy): Eukaryota > Metazoa > Platyhelminthes > Polycladida > Euryleptidae > Prostheceraeus > Prostheceraeus crozeri. Next base: position 90,917 of record CAJQUW010007522.1, read on the forward strand.
ATTTGATATGCAACATTTACCATGTGAAAGGTCAAATCAATTTGATACAGAATGGACCGTATCTTTATACAGAAAGTGTGTAGAGCCTTTAGGTGGTATCTTACATGAAACAAGAGTGTTGATGCCTCGCATTATTACTTCAGTTAAATTGGTTGTAGATTATTTAAATGAAGTGATTAATGAGCAACAAATTTCATTTTCTGAAAAAGAAGGTGTTTTGTCTCTCACTATAAGTGGAAAAGGTATTGAACTAATTATGGATAAAACTCTAATGGACATTTTGGGTTTTGATCAAAATATCTTTAAAAGTGGTACTGTAACCAAAGCTAGCGCAGACATGTCACTATCGCGTCGTATTAACTATTTTCAGATATATTCCAATATTGGTGAAGATGTACGTGTGGGAGATGTTGAAGCTCCATTGCTAGCAATGATACCATACCAGCCAAAAATCTGCAGTATTTTATCTGAGCATACTTTCAAGAAAGTGCATTATACAAAGCTGAAATCAAACTACATCCCACAAATTGATATTGCAATTTATGACGATGCTGGTGCGTTGATTCCTTTTCATAAAGATGCTGTGATAAGTATCACACTCCATTTCCGAATGAAGAGTTGATGCAAAAGTATGCTAATATATTTTTCCAATGTGAATAATATGGAAAGTGAAAATAAGGACTCGTTTCTAATCTACTTACCCAGTAATGCTTCTATGAATAAATTTCCCAAAAATAAACCATCAGACTATCGAGCAGAATTAAATCGCCCACTACATTTAGAAGGTGAATGGGAGGTTGGCGTTTCTAGTATTTGCTATGATAGCAATATTCAGAATGTGAATGATTTGGAAGAAATGATATTGACTCCTCGCACCCATGATGGAATAACGATGAATAATGCATTCCAGTTCCCATACAATTTAACGTCAGATGGAAAGTGGAACTATGAATGGATTCAGATAAAATCAGATTATTATGGTCCATTTGGGAATGAGAAAATTATTAAGGCATTCAACAGTGGTAATACTTCCATCATGAAGAATAAGGATCAGAAAGTTTATGAGTTTACTATCTATCATTGGAGTGGGAGACAGTTCCTTCGCTTTCATTCTTTTACTAAAGGTCTTACACTGAGGTTGGATAATGAATTCTATCCACATCTCGGTTTTGGCCATGGACTACATCTAACGTCAATTGTTACTGCAAATGTTAAAAAAGTTTATTCAAATCGAATCAACAAATTTCATTATAAATTTAAAATATTTGATGAAGATGTTGTAGAATGTGAAGAACGCATCATTTTGAAAAAGCGTGGTGTTCAACCTTTATCACTTATTGAGTTAGTAAAACGATGGAATGAGACTGTGGGTAAGAAGTATGGAGAGAAAATTATGGCGGACAAAAATAAGTTGGTTATTCAGAAATATAATGACAAACTTACAGTTTATTTCTCTCCAACCTTGCGTCATTTTGTAAGACATCATACACCTATTATTGGAAGCGGTCTGGTGTATGCTTCTCATGAATATCACACTAAAGCTGATTCAGTTAATGATGAATGGTGGGTGGACATCTATGGTGATCGCATCAAGAAAATTTACCAGTCTTATCAAGAATCTAAAGTTGCTATCAATATAATACCGCGTCTATATCATACAGTTGAAAGCTTCATTCATGTAGTAAATCCTTATATACAACAGAAGTTGAAGCATGTGATGAAAAGTAAATATGATGTAAAGACACACCACATTTCGTTTTCAATTGAAAATCAACGCGTTGTTCTGAAACTGGGTGATGACATTCAATGTCAATTGAGTAAAAATTTGAAAAAACTCTTTGGTTTTTCAATGCTACAAACTGTGTTTACTGCTGCGCATACGATTGGTATAGAAACGCCAATGACACTTGATAAACATGAACAGCACCTTTACATTCAAAGTGATTTAATTCTACCTATTTCTGTTGGTGAGAAAAAAGAATACATTTTACGTGATTTCATTCATGATAAAGACGCTTCATATGGAATAGTCGAGAAGATGTTTGAATCTATTTTCTATCATCCCGTCGTCAAACAAACTATACCCTCTATTGCTATCAAAATTACCAATGGTTTACAAGAGTGCATCCATGTGAAAGATACTAAATCCCTCGTAACTTTAGTGTTTCGGAAAACAAAGTGAAGTCATTGTGATATGTTTATTGAAATAAAAATATGTGTATGAAAAAGTCTTTTCACAGATAAAGGGGAATGGGCTGACTGCAGGCATATATTCACAAGGAAGAAACGATCTCATGCGATACATAAACAACCATGTATATCTACAAAAAGCAACATCAAAATACTGAGTTAAAGTTGATTATGTCAATACATCTCCTGAATGTGGTAGCGTGAGTTTTATTCTTTTGGGTGGAGGTATGTTTGTGTCAGGATGTCCATGTGGAAGAGATGTGTTATGTCCTATCCAACACCTCTTATCCTCCCATGCTGAAAGCGCTCGTTTCTTGAACGTGTGCGTTTTCACAGCATGAACTTGAGATTTTAAGATTGTTATATTGACAAACGTTATAGTTTTATTTTTATAGGCCTTCTTATAGGACCGATGTTTCATTTTGTGAACAATGGATTTTGATATACCTTTAGCACGCTTAATACTATCTGCACATTCTTTTAATTTCATGGAATAAATTTTAGGACGGAGGAGAATCATTTCATCTATTTCCTTTCCTGCTGTTTCATCCTTAAAACAACCAAATTTGGCTTTATTCTGTATGGAATAGAGTGGATGAGTGGGATTGTAGTTAAATGTGTCGAAATATTTTTCTAATGACTTACCTACTTCATTAAAATTTAAATCTTTTTGAGTGGTAATTCCTAAAAAGAAACTATCTGTATCACCACCCAGCAAGCGAACCTCTTTTAGGAGAGGGCATGGTTTTAATATTTTGTAGAAGAGTTGATACATTTCAAGCTTGGAATAATCTAAAACGGCTTGCCCAATATAGATGGGTTTGCGCAACTCAACTTCTGATTTTATCATTTTAACACCTACAAGATCCTCATCGATGATGTCTCTATCAATGAAAAGAGGTGATGAGGTCAATTTGTGATATTTTTGTTCATCAACGACTTGTTTGTAGTTCATACGTTTTCTAACATCCTCCATGGTCTTTCCGAAAAGACTGTTATTCTTATATTTATAAAAATCCTTTTCAAAATTATTTTGGGCGAGTGCACGTTTTTGACTGTTACTATCTATGTAGGGTTTGAGGAAGGCTTTCTGTCTAAATTTGATAATGCGGTGAACTGACTTTAGGAGCATGCCCATTTCTAAATAGAATTTTAGTATGCAGAAGTGCACGAGATAATTTTTCTTATCATATTGGGTGAGCAAAAGTTTGCGGCATGGTTTGTACCTTGGCTGTCCACACTCTGTTAAGTTATTATGAAATTGTGACATGAATGGTGAAAACATATCTTCAGTCACTTCACCAGATTCAGGTGCGAGTGGGAAATCAGCAGTTTTATTTTTGATACTATTTGGATAAATCAAATCCACTTCAAAATAATATCCTCAATCACCTTCATCTGGAATCTTCAGAATGTTTGAAGGGTTGGAGTAATACGCAAGCTCATCGTGATTTAACCAACTAATCTCGGAGTGAGGTAGTGGTTTAGACAGTGAACTACCATATAAATATTTTGGTCATAGTACTTTAGGTGGATATGATCATTACCTACTGTTTTAGATTTTATGTGATGTTTATTTACAAATGTGAGACCACCGCGTATTCCGCGCTCAAATATGTTATACATCTCGGGGTCTTGTAAGAGATGGATGGTCTCACCAGTCATTTTAAAGGCTGATTTAAAGGACATGGCTGGTAGACTGACAAAGTGGACAGGATCTAATTTGTCTTCTTCTAATGCCACTCGTCGAAATTCCTGAAAGACATCAGCCAGCAAAATGACATCTAATTCTAAGTAAGCGATCATATAATCGCCAAACGTTTTACAGTCAAATTTTAACCATGCCTCTTGAGCATGTTCATAGTCCTCTACTGGAAAATCTTGACCCGTCAAATCGTTTTGGAATTTGTCAATGGAAGGAAGGGTTGTTTCATTTAGATTAGACATTGAGCTAAAATACGCATAGGGAAAGACTCCTTTGCGAGTGATTATTTCATCCGTTAAGTTTGGATAGTGTTTCTTCAAAGTTTGACTATGGGGAAGAAACTTGAGATTACGAACGAGAGAAGCTAGTGACGCTGACATGAATTGGAATGAATCTAAAAATTTTATTTCGAAGAAGACTGTCTTATTTTCTTTAGTTTTATCTACTGGTACTTTTGCTGTCATTGCCATGAATTTTTCTATCGTTTGCGCTATTACATTAAACTGCCACGATTTCATCTGGCTCAACCCTCCTTTTATGAGCATATGACTGTCATAGCCCTTAAAGTTATGAAAAATGACGGGTAGTACACGACGTCTCAACCTAAGTGAAAAGTTACATTTGGAGCAGAGTGCGTTTCTAAATTTACCAGTGATGTGATCATGATCACGCACTTTCTTAATTTTATCGTCATCAAACGTTTTATGACATTTAGGGCACGATGTGCAACTTTCAAATTTATGTTTGTCTTCATCTGACATATGTAGTGACTTACGCTGCAATTGGGAATCATATGATTGTTGAAATTTAGCAGCTTTATCGAGAAATTCTAGAAATTTTGAAATACAATCTTCACCTTGCCAAGTATGCATTTTGTTTTGCCTATTTCTAAAGTGGTCATGCCATACTTCATAGCAGGATATGGCTGCTGGCTTGTGGATGATATCATCAATGTAGCATTCTATGTCTGCGTAAATGACACGCAGGGGACTTAATTCGTCACCATTATCCCTATGTGAAAATATTTTATCTTTGGGCATGCGTTCCATTTGTAATTTACCTCGCTTGCACCATTCATAGTGAGTTTCAAATTTATCTTTACTCCAAAAGGAGCGGATGCAGCGGTCGCATACAAAATGTTCACCTCTTTTAGAGTGCCCCAAGTGTGTGTACAAGCTAGAGATTTTGGGAATACCACAGTAGTGCCATTCCTCGCTATCATCTTGTTTTACTAATAAGAGGTTGACTACACGTTCATAACAAGTTGAACGTGAATTATAGCGTGCACCCTTCAACCCCTTCTCCCACACGTGAACGACAATTTTAATCTGATTATGTTTTTCGAACGTTTCTACATCTTTGATTTTCATGTTGTTACTATCACAACCTTCAAAGTCTAGTTCATCCTCCCACTGTCTATAGCTACAGGTGCGATCTCGATGCGCGTTGATATCATTATAGTGAAGGATGGATAGGACTGCGTATTTGAAACACTGCGATTTACAATCGACATTGATGACAGCTTTCTTATTATAAAACGTTTTTGGTAGTTTAAATGTGCCTCGAGCTGCATGACTTTCTAATAGTGAAATTTTGAATATGGCTGAGTCCACACCATCAAAAATGAGAGCGCTGTCGCGTTGATTGAATTTATCTACATTTGATTTTAAACATTGAATGTGAAAATTTAGCCAAGACTCGCAGTCTACAACTTCGGTTGCGGAAGAGGAAGGAACATGAAACTGTATTCTCTCCGTCACTTCACCCGTTTGAAAATCTATTTTAATATATTTTAGTTTAAGGTAGATGAGCGCCTTCATTCTAAAATTGTCTAAATTGTTGAAGAGCGCTTCGATAATGTTAGAGTTTTGAAGGAGCCACTCAGGAAAATCTACTATTTGAGTATTGGACTCCATGCAGTAGTCGCGTACTAAATTATTATGTGAAACATTAATGAGGGAGATGGTAGAGGTACCGTTGGTGTAGTGATCATTTGCATGCGTGTGTTGAAGTCTGTGCGAAGATCGCTGAAAGTGACAATCAAAAGAAAGAGGGCACAAATCGCAAGGAAAGGAGATGTCATCGTCAGAATCAACTTCACCTCCGGATATTGACGCCGCTTTGCGTTGACACACACGTTGTTTGATGTGTCGAAGGAGACTGTGCTTCCTTGTAAACATATTTCCGTAGTCGGCACATTCCCACTCGTTGCCTTGTCGCGAGAGTCCTCAGCTGGAACTCACATCACCTGAAAGAGAAATCTGTTCAAGTCTCAGTGTATTGTTACAACCTACTTTGACTCAACAACTCTAAACTTTCCTCGAGAAGGGAGGGCGTTGGTGATGAAGTTGATGCCTGAAATTGAGGAAGATGCTATTAGCCACACGTTTGAGGGAGATGAGTGAAGAAATTTTCAACTTACCATTTCAACGAAATCAAGTTTAAGGTTGATACTTCAACAAGATAGAGACTTCACTCAAATTTGGAATTCACGAGAGAGCAGTTCACTTGTACGCCTCAAATAATAACAGAATTCGCCAGAGAACACTTCACTTATACGTCTCAAAGACAGAGTGAAATGACACGAATGTCACTTTATATATATATACTTTCATATTCATCATTCATTGGCTGTTCATTCTGATTGGTTGCTTGTTTGTACTTAAGAATTAGAAAACATTTCAAAGTTATTATTCACAGTCAACATGACAAGCCCTCCGACAACGCCGAACACAAAATTCTCTTCTCCATGCTCAACACCAAAGGCGCTCGTTGCACCAAACGCTCCAACGAAGGGGAAGGTGGAGAAAATATACCGACCGGACAATATCAGAAAGTTGTCATTAACAGCGGATGACGAAGAGAGTGTATGTGAGAAGGAGTGTCCCGACTTAACAGGCGTGAGGTGGAAGTATCTGCAGTACGATACTGATGATGTGATGGAGATCACCAGCACCAAATTCCTCCACCAATTATGGGAATGGTACACCCCTAACTCCCAGCCACGAACTATGGCGGAGTGGGAGTACATCGACAAAGTGAGGCTCGCGGTAGAAGAATGATTGAAGCAAGTGAACTGTTTTTGCGATCTATGTGAAGTCAGACTGTGGGACGATATTGACGATGAAGACCTTTTGAAATACATGCCATAATAAATTTTTATTTCGTATTATCTTTGCTTTCATACTGACTTACTTGAATGGGGCTTCAGTGGATGATTTAGCCATGTATACTTTTTCATTTGGAAATAGTAGCACGCTTAGTCTAACTTGTAAATCTTATAACATTTCATATGGGCGATGATGGTAGATGAAATAGTGTTAAATACAATTTAGATAGCTTACACTTCTGATACAGGGATAGCAATCGACTGCGATCCATGTGTAAAGAGCTTGTTAGACTACGGAAGAGAGAAGTGTGTTATGTTGCGTGTGGCGCGTGAGTGTCCTCCCATTTCATTCCATTCATCAATTCGTCTCATTGATAGAGACAGGTAGAACTCATGGTTCTCATAACGTATGCAATGGAAAGTTTTAGGCAACCTTCGACAGTTGGCTAAATGTCGCCCTGGCGCGAATGCATTCTACGTTGAGACAGAGGCAATCACTTGCAAACATGACGCAGAGAGGTTTAACAAGATTGACCATTGCCGAATGTCCCTTGCGGTATACATAGCTACGGGTTTCACCGCCGCCCTTTACAGGAACGCCCGTCGAAAGGAAGTATTACACCGAACTTCATTTGCAACGTTCAAGTTGACTGATAGAAGATTCAACTTAATGATAGTATTCGCCAGTCCGAAGACTGCCCAGGGCAAACCGCGTGGAGGTTCTATCATGTCTTGCCCCATGGTGGCCCTTAAGAGAGCCGATGGTTCGTTCTCGGGAGTAACAAGTTGACTATTGGCTTGAATAGTCAATAGGTATGACGGTTAGGTTCTCATATACCCTATACCGCCTAGGTCGTGCTGGTGCATCTGGCACCTTTCGGATGCGGGTGGTATTCGGAGTCCACACCTCATCCGTCCAAACGATCTTCTTGATCTTCCCCTTCTTCTCATCCTCTTCATCCCACTCGTCGAGGATGATGAAGTCGGGAATGCTGTTGGCAGGAGACGTTGCTTCCATCGTGACTCAAAATTGAATGAGAAGCGCTACAATCTTCTGACTTATATAGGGTTTTCAACAATGAATTGCTCAACAGCGAATCAGAATGCTTCAGGGATGGCAATCGACTGCATAACGTTCAAGTTGACTGATAGCAGATTCAACTTAATGATAGTATTCGCCAGTCTGAAGACTGCCCAGGGCAAACCGCGTGGAGGTTCTATCATGTCTTGCCCCTAGGTGGCCCTTAAGAGAGCCGATGGTTCGTTCTCGGGAGTAACGTGATGGGGTGGTGAAGGCGGGGAAAAGATCTGCAATGAAAATGATATGTATTAGAATAGGATATACTATCTTATTTGCTTTTCACTTACCAAGTTAGCCATCCTCGGGTAGTCTCGCGCGCTTCCAAACAGAAAATTCATGCAAATGTCCGCGCATTCTCAGTGTGGCATGCAGACATTTCTTGGTCGGATGGCCATTGTAACAAATGATGGACTCGTCGAGACTTTGATTTACAAGGACTTGTCCACCCAAATGATTATCCCGAATAGGGATGTGAAACTCAAACAACCTATCCTTATTCACACGATTCCACTCATCCCTCATGCGCTCCAACTTCTCAAACGCCTGTCTCTCATCACCCCGCCGAGCCACATTCCTCTCCAACTCAACATTCCTCGCTTTCAACACACTCATCTCCTTCATCATCTCCTCAAACTTCGCTTCTGCATGTCTCATTCTTCTCTCTGCAGCACTCTCCCTCTTCTCACAGTCATCATTCTTCTCTTCCAACTCTCGCGTATTATTCTTCAAATCAGTCACACTACGCCTCATTCGAATATTCTCATCCGCTATCTCCTTCGACTTCAGTTCCTTCTTCTTCAACGCATCTAACTCACTCACGACTTCATCCTTCACCTTCTTCAAACTCTCATATTTATTCACCAACAAATCATGCGCCATCTGCTGCGACACATGCTTCTTCTCTTCATCCTTCAACCACCTCGCCGACTGCACACGAATCCCACCACTCTCCAATTTGGGGAAGATGAGCTCTGCGGGGGGTCCTCAACAACTATGTTGGAGACCTCCGAGGAAGAAGAGCTCAACTTCCTCACACGCTCCCTATGTAAATCCACATCATCCTCATCATCACTCTCAAGCACTCTCTTTCGCTCAATCTCAGCCTCCAACGAAGCAACTGCTCTCGCCAACTCATCATTCTCAACAACATTCTCCACCTTGCCGTCTCGCTCTATCGCCAACATTCGCTCCCTCTCTTCAACAATCAACTGCGTGAATCGCAAGTCATTCACCAAACCTCCACTACAGTCAGCATGCACTCTGTAAAAACGCGCCTCATCCTCATCACCCTTCAACACTCTACACTTTACACACGCAACCCTATTCAGGATAATCATGTGGTCAGTGCCCGCCTTCTTCACATGCGCCTTGGCGTGCGCACTGCGATTTATTCGACCGCACACACACATTTTGATGTGGAATTTCGGTTCTTGTCATTTGCCATTACTGAGATTTCTCGTTAACTGTAAGATAATGAAATTTGTATAAGTTTGGAATCATGTAGTACAGTCATATTCCTAAAGCATTACACTTAGTGAGGAATGATAGATTTGAGTGTAGTGAGTGGCACTCGATCCCGTCGACAGCCCGAAGGCCTTGTACTGATCACTAGGGAAGTGAGAGATCTTCCCGATACCCGCTATTTACAGCTGAAGACATCATTGTCACTGCCCCGAAGTGGTAACAGCAACGCCGAGTCAAAGGTAGTGATCAGTAGCTGGGATCTAACCCCTCAAAGCTGCCGTAGACTTAGTTAAATTTCAAATCTGATAGCAGATTTGAACTCAGCATACTTGAAAACCTTAGTCTACATGTTAAAACTTTGAAAAACTGAAAATTAAGAATTTTTTAAAAATTCCGCATTTTACTACTCATACTACTTTTAAAAAATTTTATCAGTAGTAAAGACAGTATCAAACTCTATCACACAAACTTTGAAGTAAGAAGATAGCTTGCCTACTTCAAAAGATAGAGTCCTTTGAAACACCCGATATCGGGAGCTCAGAGCGACGACCGTCGCTTACCTCGTCTTTCGATGAAGTGATGAGACTTACGTTGTCGGGGGTTTATATATGCTCGGAAAAAACTTAAAATGGCTCTATCTCAGAAAGTATTCATCGTAGCGACATGCGGTTTGTTGCAAACGATTCGTCTCATCATTCTCTATCATATGACACCTGAATCATTCTCATATGACCACGGGAAATTGGTGCGTCAGCACATGTCCATGTAACATGCCACAAGTGAAAAAATTCCTAAGTGTGAGAGCTCCAGTGTGGTGAAAATTTTGAAAAATTTAAAACTTCCGAATTTCGACCTGGGAGATTTTCAATGACGCAAGTCGGTCTTTATGACGCAGAAAACCATTTTTACCAACTGAATTCGTCACTTCAGATACGTGACGTGACGCAAGTCGGTCTTTATGACGCAAATGGTATATTAGACGCAAGAAGTATATTTGACTCAAGCTGAAGTAAATGAAAATTGAACTCAGACTTTTTGACGCAGTTCGTATATTTGACTCAAAATCATGAAATAAATTCTGAAAACTTCCTGACGCGTCCGAACAATTTGACGCATTTGGTATATTTGACTCAAAAACGATCGATAATGCAATGCGGTCGTATATTAATATCTAAATATATGGTCAGAAGTTCTCTCAACAATTTTATGTATCGAATAAAGCGCTTATCTCAAAAGAACAAGTTAACATGGAATCAAATAGGCCTATATCAAATGATGCCCAAGATTTACAATCTTAGTTCAGGCAGCGGTTCATGGTAAATTTTGCACAACAGAAATAAGGAGATCGTGCTTTCTTCCAATTCAATGTTATCCACTGTTAGAATTATTTGTCAGGATAATTTGCTTTAAGTTTCAATGATCATCACACTATAAATGAGCTAATCGCAGGAGTAATTTTCTGTCATCTGAAACATTCATCGTAATCGAAACATAATTTGCAGAATGTTCGAATCGATTAATTAGAAAATTATCTCATGTCAAGTAATGAGATCGTAAAGTTGACACTCCGTTTATCAGGGGGGGGGGCAACGACATGACTTGAATAGTAGGCCTTGGCCACATTCTTTGGTTTATTCACAGGATCGTCAAGTATGCAAGTCATTCCTTGAAAATACATGAAACTGAAGGAAGGACTAGTGGAATTGAAACTCAGAAATTGCTTAGGTCTAATTTTTGGAATGTGAATCTAGCAAGGAAGTGGAGGGGATCACAGTATGGAAGTTACAATATCCGAAAGCAATGGACCTGCCAATAAGATCTTTGTAAAGGGATAAAACAGCAGAGCATTTATAGGCCTCACACCAAGTGAGCAAAAATTAGAGGAAAAACTTGACAACAATAATAAATATGAATAAGACAAAGAACAAGAATAGAAGGATATCAGCAGATGTCACTTCCCTTCAATGATTTTCAATGATTTCAATGGTTTTCAATGACTTTTGTTATTTTCTTGATATTGTTATTTACATGAATTGAAGCCAAAATGTTGCCAAAATTCACTCTCAGCATTCGATAGGGCTATGAGGTTCTTAAAGATATTTTTATATGCTGGGATTAGAAAATGGGAAAATTTAAAAAAACAAGAAATCGCAGTGGGCAGCAATGGTATGAATACACATATAGACATACGATGATTAGACTCCTAAAATATCTGTCACATGCATGTGCAGATATCATCATTACGAGATAACATTACTGTCTACTTTCGTCTACATTGTACCATAGCTAAGTTACGCACAATGATGATGCTGAAGCACTGCATGTCGCCTTCTTTAAATCGCACCCCTCCGAGCAAACGGATACCCGATCAGCATCTTATAGATTCTCCGGATATCAACGGATCTTCACAGTTGAGCGGACACACACCATTATTTCTGCGTCAGGAGCCGTTTGGATATCCAGTCTATCTCCGCGGAAAACAATTTTTTATCCCAAGGAGATCCGTATCTTATAAGCGGATATGTTTGATATCCAACCGATATCTGGTTCGTTGTTTTTGACGGATATCCGTGCTATCGGCTGTGAATTCTGGTTATCCGCCTGGCATCCTTTTGATAACAATGGATATGTAACAATCGCGACTTCTTCGATGTCAGTTTGCTATCCCTACGCTGTCATCTAGTATTTGATTTCGATATTCGTTGGTTATACATTCGATGCGTGAAGCTATCCGCAAATGATGAACAATCCAAAAACCAACTAATCCTCAGATCGGATAGAAAATTGTAATCTATACAATCCGAGGATCTACTGGCTTCCGGCACAGTTTTTGGCTGAAAGCCGAATAACGATTCTCATCTTACCTACTTACACGTACACACAACTAAAAACATTCATGCAATTCATGCAATAACAGAAAAAACAGACAAAAATGACAGAGATGCTGACAAGCCTCAAGCAACGTAAGTTTTATCCAGTGGATACAGCAACGCATCCATGAGGATTCAAAACTACCGACTTTGAGGTATACATGAAAAATTACTGAAAATACTTGTATTTTTCAACATTAGGAGGCTTGCCAAATCTGAATGTGAATAGCCTCACAGACAGATTTGCATGCATAGAAAATGATCTGCAGAAACTGCATATAAAAAATCTTCGTCCAAATTGAAATGTGTTTTTCTTTGATCGTGTCTAATAAGATAAGGAACCGGATAGAATTCGGCAGACGCGCAGCTTCGTGGTAGGCTTATTTCATTCTGTGAAAGTCTCATTTTCGGCATTGTTCCTAGCAGAATTTCGTTGTGGCTGTTTGACTATTTCTGTGCAACTAATGATCTTTGAACTCGTGCGATCAGGCCATAGAAATGGATTAGGCCTATTCATGTATTCGACCGCTCTGTGTCACTCGAAAGGAAGTAACACTGAAATCAATGACACACCACCCGGCCATAATGGAATGGCAGAAGGAATGTTTAGGCTCACATAATAGGGTCCAGTAGTTGAAATGATTCCGAGTTTTACTTAAGTAAACCTTCTTCAGAGAATTGTCGTGAGGCATGCACTTCTACTCTTCTATAATAAAATTGTCAATTCGAAGATGAAGCAAAACAAAAAATTCTTATAACGTTATGTTTCTGGCAACTTCTGCAAAAGATTTTGACCAATTATTGTAAGGGTAGAATTCTTTAACCCACTGCGTAAATAACTATGCTTGTCCCTCCTGACGCTCTACTGACTTTCTGTTTTTTGTTTTTAGCTTTTTTGCCCCTTAAGAAGCGTGAATACACGAAGCGTCGGTCCTGTAAGCCTATATAGTTTTTATTACAATTTTATAGCCAATAAATATTAAATTTTTATATTCTTTTAGAAGAGAAATTTAAGCCAATATTCTCAACGTACTTTTGGTTTATCATGAAGAATCGTCTGTTTGCGACAATCGTATTCATCAGATACAGTGTGAATTCCAAAAACAATAATTAGTATTATAATATATATATATATATATATATATATAGTAGTTACTTATAGTACTTTATTATAGCAGTTCTATATTAGTATTATAGAACAATGATAATAGTACTAGTAGTTATCCAACGTTATCAAAATGTTGCCATTAGTTCAGGCCTCCCCGGCCAAAATACAAATTTTTCTAGGCTTTTAAGTTTTCAAAAATCTCTCGAAATCAGCACGAGCGAGATCAAACAAAAATGGGAGACATTAATTTGTGACGGCACAAAATGGGAAGCATCATCAGCAAAGCTATAGCGAAGGATGTAAGCCTAATATAATCCATGAAGACTGGAAACAAATGAAATAAGATGAAAAGCAAGTAGGCCTATACATGTAGTCTGCCAACTACGTTCAACTAGAATACTGCAGGTACTATAGTACTGTCCCAAATCGGAATTCCCAGCTAACACACATGTAAATACAAATCTACTTGATGCACCACACTATCCCGAAGAAGGATTCTTCAGATGCCCTCACCGATATGTCCTCAAGCACAGTCTATTAATCAGGACTTTCGACTTTGATGCTCAGAGAAATTAATGAGCCAGTCGCTGCAGCGTCGATTTTGTCCTTCTAGATGAATTTGATAACTGTGAAGCAATGGGAAAAATTCTCCTAATAAATTATACTTTGGTGTAAATAACGAATCCTTTTTAAGAGATGAAAGAAGAAATAGAGACGGGCTGATGATACCGCAGTACATGGAAAAGTACAGTACATGCAGTGGCGGCTCGTGCAGTTCAGCTCAAGTAGGGCGCAGTCTTAACTTCATTATTTAAGCTCATAAGCTAATGTGGTCTCAGTTACAGCTAGCTACAATTAGTTATACTTAAGCCTTGACCTATATGAATGTGTCTAATTATGACATTACAAATTTGAATTGTTCCATTTGATTTAACTAACTGCGATCCATTCATAATAAAGAATTATTTCTATAGTGAGGACTCTCATTCAAGTAATAATAGAAAATATGTTTGAATTCGTAAAAGGTAATTGAAATTAAAAATCATTATTAAGTTCTTTCATTCAATTTAATTTCAAATTATTCACAATTTTAAAACTAAATCGGTTTCAAGGTAAAAATATGTCAAGAACTAATGAGTAACTTTTTCATTTGAAATTCGGAAGACTCCAGACAAGGTTTTATGGAACGTTAACGTGATTCCTAGTTATTCGTAACCTTGGCGAGTCAATGCTTCTCAATACGAATTTTTCTTTTTATGAAATGCTGAGATAAAGTCCTTCTTGAGAAGTAATTTGATTAAATTTCAATCGAATATACACGAGAGACATCAATGAATAGAGATCGAATGCGTTTTGACTGCAGTCTACAATGCTTGCACATGTTTAATAAAATTGACGTAAACTTGACTTCCCAACACACGGTGCAGTGTTCCAGCTAATAAGAATGCGCGAAACTGTACCAGAGGGACATCATGAGAGCACCCCATCTCAGCACAATTTACGCGTGTGATGCAGCCAGAAATATCTGATGTATTCAAATGTATGATCAGCAAAACCTGTATGAAACGAGGCACATTTGCTGTGCGCCCCATCCACGAGACATAGGGACGGTGACATCTGAGCCACTTGAAACGCGCTTTGATTGATGTGTTTGGGCATTCTTGGTTATTGGCAGGTTAAGCCATCTACTATTCAGTTAGCATTCACTTAACTTGATGATGATTTATTTTAATTTTCTTTGATGTATTATCTAATGGAGGGCTACGCCCCAGGCGCCCATATGGACGGGCCGCCACTGAGTACATGCATAGGCTATACCCTCATTCAGGCTAAAATTCAAACCGCAAGCCATATCCATTATTATAACAATGATATGAAACGAGTCATTGCTCAAAATGATGTATCTTTCAATGCGACCGAATTTCAATTTCGCCCGAAAGTCTGAGTGCTTTTTTGTCTTAGAGTATGATAATAAAGCACTCTATTTGATTTTAAGCATATTTACCATTTGAAAGCAGTGCTATATTTTCTCTTAGAAAATATAACACCGGTGAGGAAAATAAAGTTCAGTTATCCTAGATCCACATTTCTCTCAAGTAAAATGATGCACATCTGTGATTTACGGCAACTCTAACTTCACAGTCCTAGATATATTTCAAGCATTGCACCATTTCTATTCAATTTTATTCTCCTGGTGTCTGCTTTTGGATTTGTAATCAAATTATGTGCTACTCTGAGAGTTAGGTATATACACTAATTTGCGCTATGCTTTCGACAGCAAAATGCAGCTTCAAAATCTGTTTCACGGCAGGCCTATGTGAAATGGAGAAGATCCTTTTCAAGAACTCATACCTAAAATGCTGCTTCGTTTCTATGCCGCTATCTAGTTAGCTGCTTCTTGACAAGCATCCTTCCTTTCGGTCCATATTTATCTACAACCAAATTTGTGTACATACGCATCAGGCTAGTTGTATTACTTAAATAGAAGAATTAATTTATAGATTATTTGCTGGTTTTAACGATGACTTTACTGTGTTTTGTAAGCTCACTGCTATATAGCCGTTTTTCATTTGAAGCAAAATATAAAATTATAGTAGAACTTTGTATGCAATTATTTTCTTGTCCATTCCTGCAAATGCGAATATACATGTACCTATTTAACACTATGCATAAGGCTTATAGTCGTAGCAGCAGGATGTTGCCAATTTTATGTTGCATTTAAATTCCAATGAACAAACAGGCGAAACATGCCCATACACGCTTTCCGAAAGTTATATGTAATTGAGGCAACTGTAAAAACGTGAATTGTGGTAAAAACGCCATTATAGAAATGACACTATTTTATAGCATGCAGCTACTTTGCTTTAGGGGGCTGGAAATGGACTTTCAATTAAGATATTGTTGAAATTTTGTTTCATAGGCATTAGAATGATAAGGTGGACCGGGGCAAGCTGTCAACAAAGTGACCTTGTAGAGAAGAATGTCGAATAAAAGCACTTTAATTGACAAAGACGTCCCCTAGCTTTGTTAAAGTATAGGCCTTAATATTAAATTCATAGCACTATTTGTAAACTGCGGATAGAATCTATGTTTTTCGTAGTGAGTAGTTCGGCATTTTTTTACCTTTTTGCCCATGTTATTACTGTATGCGCAACAATTCATCATCTCAAACTAAAGAGTCATTTTCACAGTTTTCTGCTTGAGGTTCATGTGTGTTCTTAAGATTGCAGGTTTGTCAATTTTTCATGATTTGTATTGATTTTAGCTGTAGAGAATTTTGCTATGGGAATGCTATTGTGCAAAATTCGCAAGTGTGACGCGGCAAAATTCTTTCCCTATGAGGAAGCGTTTTTTCAAGGTGATAAATAACTGGTGATTGGATTCGCGCACGAGTCGACACTGAGAATTAGGCCTAGCTTTAAATGTCACGCTTGTGATTACAGAACATTTAAGAAATCGTATGAGACTTGGCAGTTTTACTACTCGTTTGTTTATTTTCTTTACCCAGAAACTATGCAAATATTTTTATATTTTGTAGACCATTGAATATTGATACTTTGCGAACTTCTGCCAAATTATGGTTACATTATTGTGTAAAGTGACCATTTGATCAAGATGAATAATTCTAGGATTTGTATGGCAACTGGCCCTGAGCATGTTAACGCAGTTTTCATTTTCTGTTTTTATTGCATTTGTGCAAAATTTTTGCATGTCGCTAAGTGACGACTAAAAATTGCTGAGAGTTAATTGCCAAATCTGTCTAGTGCTCTATCATCAGTGTCTAACAT
Source organism: Prostheceraeus crozeri (assembly GCA_907163375.1). Classification (NCBI taxonomy): domain Eukaryota; kingdom Metazoa; phylum Platyhelminthes; order Polycladida; family Euryleptidae; genus Prostheceraeus; species Prostheceraeus crozeri. Next base: position 108,232 of record CAJQUW010007522.1, read on the forward strand.
ATATTGGAAAAAATTAATTTCTCGATTTAATATGATGCATTTATGCAAGACAGGCGGTCACCCTATTATATAGTCATGGAATTCGGCACCTTGAAATTTACCCACTTCAATTAGATTATGGTAGCCTATTTATTGACTATCTTGAATAATAAATTCTAAGGGGACCTCGTCAACCAGTCCCTCTGATTCTACCGCAGGCCATATTTCCATACAAGCCTAAGCTATGTGAAGAGGTAGAAACATTTTATAACTTACTCTGTGATGGTTGATCGTGATTATGAATGCATGATTCTCCCCTCCAACTTATTATGCAATCGTGAGTCAAATATTCAATATGCGTCAAAACGTCTGACTTGAGTCAAATAGTCCAACCCGTCAGAATACCGTCGTGAGTCAAAAAGTATGACTTGCGTCAGAAAGAATGAAAATCTGGAGTCTCCGAAACCGAAACCGGCGGAAAGTATTGAATGCATGTATTGAATACATCTCAGCAAAACTCACATGTACACCAAATTTGGTGAGATGCGAGCGTGCGGAACAAAGTCCATTTGCGTCAAAAAGTCTGACTGCGTCAAAATGTCCAACTTGGCGTCATTTTGTCTGACTTGCGTCATCTACTGACTATATGGACCTTTACCGAAACATTTTTCATCAAATTTCACTGACCCCCCCTCCCCCCTCGTTCGGAGAAATTTGATGAAACAAACTTTGGTCAGGGTCCCAGGTCGAAATGCCACACTTTGGAAAATTTTCAAAATTTTGACCATACAAAGCCACTCTGACACTTAGGATTTTTTCAGGTGAGCTACGACATTCCACCCTCCCAACCTGGCCGGCACACCACGCCAACCTAGAGAGCGCAGCACAAACCACCGCTCGCTACGTCGGCCGGCTCGACTGACAGGAGGGGGGGACGTCAGACTCGAAGCAACACGACGCCTCACCACGACCGACTCGACTGACAGGGGGGGACGTCAGACTCGAAGCAACACGACGGCTCACCACGACCGACTCGACTGACTGGAGGGGGGGGGACGTCAGCGACGGTGGCCATCTTGCGCGGTCCAGTGGTGGAGTTTTACTTACTACTACTGACAATCATCTGAAACGGGCAAGTGATTGCTTAAGAGCTGGATTCTCTAGGAAGCCTACATCCGAAGATTTTACAGTTATTGCAAAATAAAAAAAAGTGAAGTACCTAACCCTTTCTTACAAGGACAATCAAACGAGATACAACAAGAACAAGCACTCCAAACGCTACCAAAACAAGTCAATATAAGCGGACCGTTTTATAATTGTTCTTTCCAATTTAACAATATTAAGTATATCGCATGTATTTGCGTAGGCAATTAATTATTTTGATTGTATTGATATATGTTGGATAGATATCTATAATTCGTTACCATTTTTATGGAAATATTAGTCTATGTGGATGATCAATATCAATGGAATTTCATAAAATTATCTCCGTCTTTTTACGACTAATAATAATATTACTCGGAATTATCAACGTATATAACAAAAGTAAATGCACAATGCATGGAAAGTACTTGCACGATGCTAGTTAAAGATGCCTTTGAACAATGTCACTTGGATCACTTTTTCAGAGAGATCTAACGTGATTATACAGGGTGATCATAAAGTCGCTGTAAGGTTTAATTGCCAAATATAATAGAGTTCAATACCTCCTAGAGGGTGTATATAAGAATTAAGTATTAACCAGTATCATAAATTTAATGAATAAAACACAAAATTGTATTATCAACTTATTTATTTTGCCAAATTCAAATTAAATTCAATTAAATATTTTAACCGATAAAAATACATACATTTCACATAATTACCTCCTGTCCATGGATCATTTCAAGTCTAAATGAAAACTTTCGGTAAAACTCCACTTTTCTCAAGCTTCAATGTATCTAGATCCTAAATTTTTTCAATCCAAAAGAAAGAAATTTCAAAATAAAGTCGTTGTTCGACGGTCTTACCACGATTGTCAATGCACGGTTGGAGTCGTTTTCGGAACGACCTGATGGCATTGCGGCACATTTTAGAGGTGATTTCTGAACTTGATGATGAAATGCTGTTGTAGACTTCTCGGTAGTGAGGCAAGCACTTTATTTTTCAAGAATCCCCAAACAAAAAAGTTCAAAGGGGAAAGATCAGGAGACCTAGCGACCCATAGCATTCGTCCGAAAAAATGATTTTATCGATGAAGTCTTCATCTTCTTAGGATTTTTGCAGTAAACTCTCACACATGCTGACTCGCAATCTTCTTCGTGTAGCTCTTGTGTTACTTGCAATTTGTTAGGAAAGAGCCCTAGATCATGTCTCACTACATTGTGAACGTAGCCGTAAGAACAGCTTGTAGCTGAAGCTGCTTGGCGAATTGATGTTGAGGGTTGTTTTACGAATAAATTCGGAAATTCTTTGCTTTCTCATCATTGAATGATGGTCGACCACCTCTTTCTGCATCTTTAACGCCTCCAGTATCACAAAATCTCTTGAAAAGGTTTCTAATGGAATTCTCATAAGGAACATTATTCTATTTCCGATTTCTTAATTCTCTTCATATACGGTTTACGGATTCAAATTTTGCCATAAAAAACAACATGCGCTGAAAATCCATTTTGGAACTGATTTTAGTCACCTTAAAAAGTCTGTCGAATTAAAGATTCTTTAGGGGGAACAGGAGAATCCTGATTGGTCGCAGTGTCATGCACCAGAATTCAACAAGAACAACAAACAAGACGTAGCTGCGTTACTTGTGTGCACAATGTGAGCGCATGAAATTCATGCATTTCGTGCTTGATAACGATGATCATATAATAGGTTTCTAATGCCTTTTTCATCCTGAAAACTCGCAAACCTCAAATTGAATTCAGCCGGCCTTTTCATATCATAAAACAAAACTTTAAGTCATGCTCTTTTCATTTTCATAAGTAGTTATCGTTTAAACTCATTCACTTTTCATGTATAGTGAATTGTAATCCCACAGTGACTTTATGATCACACTGTATAATGAATGAAGTTGTCTATGTCAGTCAATAAAACCTTATAAATCTGAACGCAGCTTCAGATTTATAACGTTTTATTGACTTCCATCGACAACTTCATTCTTATTATGACTAGAAATTTGATGCGTTTTAATTTCTTCATCTAGCTTTTTGCATGAGTTTCTGAATTTGCAACTATCGAAATTCTTGTCTGACTCGGTTTTCTGCTTAAAATGTTTATGATTACTGAAAGGCATTTTTTTCGTTTGAAAATTTCTTTTACATACATTATCTTTCAAGTCAATTGGCAATTTGAATTCTATGGGAGAGTGATCGGTGTATAGCACTGGTTTCATTGCATTTACGTTTTTTATATGATGGATTAATGAATCCGATATGATACACGTAATGAAGTCAATGACAGAATTTTTAACTTCTTTGTTTTGTGTCGTATAAAATGTACGTTTACCTTCTTCAAATCTTTCATTCACAACAATAATTGAAGTTTCGTTACAGAATTTGATGATTTCTTTCCCTGATGCATTCACCACAGTATCTCGTGAGTTTCTTGAAGAAAGATCTAATTTTTCATTGTCATTTAGTAATCCTATTCTACCATTTAAATCTCCTAATATAAGAATATTACTCATTCGATTATGCATAATGTGTTGCCTATTCTCTGTTTTCTTTGTAGCAAATTATCACAAGGATGTGATCCAATTTTTTCCATCTATTATTGGTTAGTTTAGCTGTTGGAAGGCTTCCTTTTTCATTTACAATCTCTTCAGTTTGCATAGTGTATTCTTCCGCTTCTTTAGTGTAAACCGACACTCCTTTTATGTTTCTCCCTATGTAATTTTTGCGGTTTTAAACTCGAACAATTTTGTATGACAGGTGGTTCCTCATCAGTTTTCAAACGTGTCTCAGTGAAGCAAATTAGATCAGATCCGTTGAAATCATATTTTATATCTGAGTTTTCAATTTTATTAATAGTAAGTCCGTTAATGTTAACTAACATAAAAGATTTTGATTTGTTGCAAATTTTGTCTGCTTTCATAATTATCATTGTCCTCTCCTAAATCGGTGCTAAAAATACGTTTGCGAAACTTGATTTTTTGTCTTTGAAATTGACCATTTTTGATGTAACCTTGTGTTTTTCGTGTCATTTGTGTTTGATTGTATTGCGGGTAGTGATGCTCTTGTTGCTGCTGGTAGTGTTCTCCTGATTGTTGTTGCTGCTGTTATTGCGGATCTTGTTGATTTTGGCAGAAGTTCCTTCGGGGGTAATGATTTCGTTGGTGGTATTGTCGAGGTCTTCGAAAATTGTTGGGCCGTCTGTATTGCTATTGAGGTCCTCTGAAGCAGTTCTTCGCGATGTGGCTACGGATTCCACAATTGAAGCATTCTGGTTGCCAATTTCTCCGTTGGTATCTTTGCGGATATCCTCGTGTTTGAGGGTATTTGTTTGCACCATATTGTCTATTCCGGCTCTTAACTTTTGTCTCCAGCTCTATCACATTGCGATTGACGTTATTAATAATTTCTTTTATTTCGAGTATACTTTCATTTGGACATTCTCTTTCATTGTTAGGTAGGTTTGCTTCCATTTCTTGAGCCATGCTTTCTCTTCTTTCTGTTCTTGGTGCTTCATTTCTGCTTCCATGTGTGCGTTGTTCTTCAATTCTTGATCTTTCATCATTCTTTATTTTCTCCTTCAAAGTTATCAACATTTGTCTTGTTTCTTCATTTCTAGTTCGAATGCATTGCTCACGATCAGCAACTCTCTTCTTTTCTTTGACTCGCTTTCTAGATCTTCTGTCAAATTGATATTTATTGCTTCTATAGTACGTCAGTCTTGGTCGCAAACTTCTTGACATCTTCTTCGTGTTCTTGCAACCTTCTCGTCAATTCTTTTCTGACGACTTCTTGATCTTCATCTGGCTTATCTTTGCTATTTCTGATTTTTAATTTGCTGATGATAGTGTCTGCTTCTGATTGATGTTGTTCATATGTTCAAGTTTCGCAAACGTAATTTCTTTTACGTAAATTCTTGTTGACGTGTTCCACTAGTTCGTACACAGGAAGTTCAGAACACGAATAATGAAAGCTTCGTTTACATTTATGGCATACCAGTGTTGGTTCTGCAACTTCGTCCCCGTCCACATTTCGCGCATTTGATGTTGTCACTGTTGACGAAAGTTGATGGTGATGGCGATGACAACATACTGATCTGTAAATAAGGAAGTGAATCCAATCAGATTTTCATAAATAATCACGGAAAGTCGACCGATCCTCGTAAATGTGATAATAATCTCTCTCTCTCTCTATCACACACACATACATCTTAAGAGAGATTATGATACACATCTTTATTATCATAATCAACATTGCAATGATTGCATTTGAGGATGTGAGTATAATGTGCATGCAAAGCAGAAGAGGTCGAAGGCCAACAAACTAGATGAAAAACTGAATGGAAAAGCTAGCCTACTTCCAATTCTTCATTTAAACGATAATCGTCATGGAGAAGTATTTCAGTTGCAGATGATCATACAGCATCAATAATGACGGAATCAACCTTCAGCAATCATGTCTTGTAAAGGAACGCCAGAAATTGCACATTTTCCTCTTTAATTGCTTCCAAAGTCTCCACGTCTCTTCCAAATCTCTTGCAAGGCGTCATTGTGAAGGCTGATCCAGTCATCACCCAATTGATGCTGAGTGATCATCTGCAACTGAAATACTTCTCCATGACGATTATCGTTTAAGTGAAGAATTGGAAGTAGGCTAGCTTTTCCATTCAGTTTTTCATCTAGTTTGTTGGCCTTCGACCTCTTCTGCTTTGCACGCACATTATACTCTCATCCTCAAATGCAATCATTGCAATGTTGATTCTGATAATGAAGATGTGCATCGGCTTCAAAGTGAGAGCTTATTTGTTGATTTCTGTTTGGTAATAAGAAAGTTATGCTACATTTAAAGTTAGTCACATTTTCTATGCCGCACCCTGTAAGTTCACCGCCGTGAATCAGTCACCCAAAAGGCAACAGTCATTGTACATCTTCAAGATGGTATTTGATATGTGGGAATGCGAATACTAGGGTTTTGGCTTCATGACCAGTGTCCCAATAAGCAATTCAATGCAACATAAATATTCACTTGTTAAGTGCATGTACTCATAATAAAAAAATCTAATCTCGAAAAGTCGAGATCTTGGCACTGTAATCACTGAGATCTCGAACGCTTAAAAAGTGGTCGGGATCCAGAGATATCGAAATTGAATTCACTACATCAGATGCATTGATTAGTTATATTTTGTTTGAAGCTACAGCGAATTGACTTTGTGATTGGATGAATTCTTTCAAGCAATCCTATTAATTCAATTCTGAGTTAGCAACTGAAGTAAGAGAGGGTGGAATATGCTGGTTTCGTTTTGGCCTTTTTTGCATCTGCTGAATATTGATATTGCTAGTCAAACCAAATTGAACAAAACAAACTGTAGCTACCTTGCATATTATAATCGAATCAACATATAAGCAATGTAATTCTTGGAGCATTCAAAAAAAGTTTGCTTCAGTACTTGTCAACTTTTTGTCCTCTGCACTATCTCATGAACACACGCCTGAATAATTCCATAATCAATCTAATGCAATAAAGTACGAGCACTTCTTTATAAATTATAATTTTATGATGCAGGCGTCATCACAGGTGCATGAATAACTGAACATGCGGGCTAGATTTCTATAATCATTCACAGATATAAGGGAATCTATCGTATTACTGAACGTATAGTATACCCGTTGATGAATGCAGGATCTCAAATTTTATTACCATGCACGCATTAATTGATGAAAATATGAAACATTTTTTGACCAATCACATACTAAACAGATTTTATATTTCAGCTGTCTTATATTCACTGCTAAAATTCTGAATAAGGAGAAATGTAAAAGAGTCTCAATTGTACAGTGTGTATTACTACCTGACGATAGTTATCATTTATTTCATTGGAGATATGATTTTTCAGATATATTTCCAAAGCTTATTGCTCCTTTCAGTGATAGTTTTCAATCGCATTGAATTATCGAGAGGCAGCAAACCTGCAGGTAGGAGCATTATGTTTACAGTTTAATTTTCTTGATCATCTGTCAAAAATAAAATCATCCTCTTTCTGTGCAAATTTGGATTTAGGCCGACTAAGTGTCGAAGACCAGTCAAATACGGATAACTGAGATTGTCACAACTAAAATGTTATAAGCCGCACTTGTCGTGAAAGAGACACAAGATCATCCATCTCCATAAATGCGATACAATATTTTCATGATTATTTTGTAAGTGTTTTCAAAATTGTGTGGAAATTAAGACAGTGATTGAAATTATCATTCATGAATGAGAATTAATTAAGACGTATCTCACATAGAGTATGGAGGTGTCTCACATCAGAAACTTTCTACGTCTGCGGTCGATGTGCACTGTAAACTGTACACCGTTAAAAACAGATAAAATAATCGTTTATCTTTACAGAAAGTATCCGTAAATATCTGTTAAATGATGACGTCACAACGTGATGATGCAACAGTTAACATCCGTTCATGCATAGGCATTTACTCTGAACTCAGGGGGGTGTTTTTTCTTGATTAAATTTGCACTGGAAACTCTAGCGCACGAAATTTCGCTTGAATTATGCACGAAATTTAGGCATCAATTCTAATCAACACAAGGCACGAGTAGGCACGAAGTTCATGGTGCCGAGTTCGTACCCATTGATTTTTCCTTCGATTTCATTGGATAAACAAATATTTTGTTTGGTGCCTATTAGTGCCTAGTGGCGCCTACTGGTGCCTCGAGGGACTAGAAAGTCACTAACTAGGCGCTAACTGGCGCGAAATTTCGGCTTCCTGCTTAAGTTAGTGCTCTACAGTTTACAGTGTAGCTTACTTCCTCATATGGGCGCACTACTCATGCTCGCACATTTGTAAAATATTGTCCGCCAGAATCATATCAGCACTGCCTTACCAGATATTGCATGAGCCCTGAACTGAGCGAGCGGGATATCCCGGCTTCTATAATTGAAGTGAGAACTAGGAATTTATTGTTCATGAATTGAAGAATGAAGTGAACTGATGCTTTCCCAATTCTCCCAATTCCTATCGATATTTTGACATTGATTGCTTTTTGCTAAGTCTATAATTCATCGTATTTTGTAGTTAAGCATTCAAAATCTAAATTTTATGCTATAGCCCTAATGCCTGAATGCAAAGGCAGCATCCGTATAGATTTTTCTCGATCTCTTCATTTATAATCACATCTTCAAGTAGTTTATGAGATCATCAGCAAAATGGGCTCACCGATTTTCGGTGAGCGCAGATTATTCGAAAGTCAAGCAAAATTTTATTATTGCCATGTGGGGGACCCTAAATGATCATTTTCAGCAAGAAAAAAGGTCGAGTAGATTGATATTTTTCATCTAAAATTTGACGCTTTAGATGATCTATTAGGCCCTATGATGCCGCAAATGACGGATCATTGCTTTACAAACTTGTGTAGTCAATTGAAAGGATAGCGACAATGCGATACAATTGAAATACGAGGCCATAAACCTAAATATCATTGATCACATAGCGGTAGAGAAAAATGCTCTCACATGCAGAAATTGCTACCTTCAGAAGAAGATTAAATATGAAATTTGTCCACTTGGGCATTTTATCATAGTACGTAGGCATCCGAGATTATTGTCTACTTTACTAGTACAACAATGCCTGTATTTTTCGATCACCATCCAGCAATCATCTTCAGGTACATGAAGATGATTGCTGGATGGTGATCGAACAATTTTGTACATAGGAAAGTTGATAATAATTACCATCTTTAAAATTACCTGACTTTTTCCGACTTAAATTATACCATGTTTTTTAATTTCACTTTTTGTGTTGCGGATATATCAGCATTTATGCCCATGTTTTGACAGTGATTCTGTATGCATTATTTCATTTCAATTGAATCAGTAGAAGTATGGTACATAGGCCAAGGGGCCACTGAACCCCCTCAGGACTCAGAGGGTGTAGAAATTCCCATCGAAATATGTACTGTCAGATGAAAAATGACTTTGTGCATTTCCACGGTTGTGCATAATGAGTGAAATTCGTTGTTTACATCATGCTCGTGTATGTGCATTGTGTTAGAAGATCGCAAAGTGCGAATTATTTGTTTTTCACATGATCGCGCATAACTATCGGTTTATATGAAAAAATTATGCATAAAATCAATGTTCAAGATAGAAGCTATTCATAGCTCAACACTAAAAAGACTGTTGAAGTTTTCACAGCAGCAATTGATGAGTTTGAGATCTCCACCATTGCTTTTAGGGTCTAAAAGTGTAGCAATTATGATCCAGTGGAGGCCTATTTCAGATAGGAATGGATAGATTTGAACAAATGGACAAATATCAGTGTGCTACTCCATGGAATATCAGAATATCACAGAACATATCAGAATATCAGAACGTAATTTTTTTTCAATACATGAAAAATACGTACAATGAGGTTAATGAGGCAACTAATAGTTACTAATAATTAATAGGAATAAATCAATTTCATTAAAATTAACTATCTGAGGTATTGTGGTGACAGCAGGCATTGTAAAATCGCCTCCTAGCACAACAGATACTGTGCTAAATATCGTTAAATTATAAAAACACCACATTTTCGCATGTGTTCACTAAGAAGGCTGAAAAAATCAGTTATATCGATCTGCTACAAGTAAACATCATTGTTTTACTAGAAATCAACTTTCTCAATGTCTTGAAATCGATTTGAGCAGGCAAACTAGGAATTTATTAAAAGAAATGGTCCTCCTCAGATCTCAGAGGGTGTGAAAAAGGTCAGGTCTGTGAGGGTTAATCGGCCTAGGGTACTTTTCACAAAAAGATCCACTGTACAATGTAAATTCGCCAAATCATAAGCTCTTGACCATTAACATGAACACACGCATATGTGTGTTCATTTTCCTTGGACTTTGGAGCAGGTAATCCAGGTCCGCATCAATGGAATGCATGAAAAGTAATTAGATGAGACTAATTTGCTTCACTGTATACACTTTTCCGGAAGAACAAAGAGCGCAATTCTTCATCGTGTGTGAAGCGTGCGTCAAGGAAGCGAAATTTACACATAAACTTGCTGTTATACTGCATGAGCAATAATCACGAACACTACTCACAGAATAAAGTTTTGTTAACACGCTCTTGAACACCATCTATTCCTCGCTGACTAAACATTTGAAGTCGTTGGACCAAACTGGCGGACAATAGTCCACATGATAACATAAACGTATTGAATAAGATTCTTAGCATCTCTACATCATTGGCAGTTTTCATGACTATTTTGAGAAATCGATGTGCTCTCTTTGTATCATGACTATTAGTATACGTAATATGTATTAAATGACAAATCATAAGAAAAATTCACTTCGAGTTCTTTGTCACCTTAAAGAAGTTGAGCTCACAAGCAAAACTAATATGGTGGTATTAAATTGCGAGTCTCAGAACATCAAGGGAGCATCAGACTTTGACTTGTATTGCATAGGATAATGAACAAGCGCGTAGAATCACAAAATATACATCCATGCACATCATCCGCTCTTTTGAAATAATTCAATCCTTCAGGAGGACGACTGATGCGAGTAGACCTTCGAAGGGTAGGCATCTGGCTTCCTACAGTGTCACCATTTGAATTTTGAATTTTAAGTTCTGTTTCAGATGATTCTGAATAGAGAACATCTTGAGATATTGGGATAATTCTACTTGAGTGACCCGCCACCACCTTGTCATCCACCATGCACGCGAAGTGTTTGATGAATTGCTCAGTGCAACTGATTCACGCCAACTCTTGCCATTAGGATTGAACAGGACAGGAGTTCGAGTATTCAGACACGATTTTGCTGGATAAGACAGGATTACAACAGATGGACTGTAGAGCGTGCTGGCAAGTGGAGTGAAGTTGTGGTAGAAGCAGAAAATGTTCTCAGGATTCTTATCTTGGGGATTTTTTGCAACATGCCTCTTGAAGGATTGGATTGTGCGTTCGGTAGACTTGTGATAGGGAAGAGAACCGATTGCGTCTGGCGAGATGGTTTCTGAACTCGCCTGATGTGAAGCAAGTTGCGTTGACGCTCACTATCGCAGTCGGTAGCCTCTAACGCTGAAAAGTTGAAGTTGTTGAAATTCTCTGAACATTGACGAAACTTGAGAATGAGTCCACAGTTACCACATATAATGAATTGCTCAATTCACAGATATCCACATGGACGTACCCTTTCGAGTGGATAAGTGGCTTCAGCCCAATTTTGAAGATCTGCATTACGAGGAATGTTCCTTGACTTGCTGCACAGTGTACACCGTCACGTAATTAGCAATGTCTCGATCAATATTCGGCCATATTCGATCAATATTCGGCCACCAGCAGATTTGTTTCATTCTTCCAAACCGACATGACCATCGTGAAGCTTTTGGAGAATCTGGACTCTCGACTTTATTGGTAGCTCCGTACGCATTTATACTTTGATCCGAGTAAAATACACTCTTTAAAAATAGCACTGATCTTCGGCCTCGTGCCTTCGTGGTGCGGTGGAGACAAACAGATCGCTACATACGCTTGCTTTCAATAGGTAGCTTCAACAACTAAGCATCAGAAAGTGAACACATTTAACCGCTTTTAACATTCCTTTGACCAGCGGATAGTTAGTTAATTCCGATTTTCCATTTATCTCAGGCTTCCGTTCTCGTATGTACTTACTTTCCTATATAGTAACATCACGACTGTTTATTTTTTTTGAAAGAATTTGAATGGAGAAATCTTCAATACCGCTGATCTGGTGTTTACGATGGTACTGGGCTAGCCGAACATTCCCTTGTAATCTTAAAACCCATTTGGCGCCATCGTAGCGTTTTCGTTACAGCATTTTTCGGAATCTGCTGTCTTCTCCAGCTAGCGACTTATGATACAATATTTTGATTGCCATACATGATTTATCATATATTTTCAGGCAAACTATCGCCAATTCAGAAATTAGTACTTTTCGGTGCTTATAGTTGATCACGAAATTAGACAAAAACTGGGCATAAAATCTGCTTCTATACTGGAAGACACAGTGGATGAACGTACGCATGTAATTTACTATCCATGTGATTTGCGTAATCTCATTATTCATAAAATACCGAAAATAGCAATCAATACTTCATCAAATATTCATGACATGGCATGTCAATTTTTTGAAACCGTAACGTTTTAGTTACACTGGCGTAATATGATATACAAAATGTTAAAAACAACAGTGTAAATGAAGTAAACGGTGGTAAGTACTGTCAATTTTCTTCAAAACTAATGTTAGTTGACTACTGAAAACGATCGACAATTGCATTGGAACATTGCACTCGCAGTGTCTTCTAAGTGTGTGTAATGTTTGTTGCTATTTTTAGCCTGTGGCTTTCTCATCACAAAGCCAACCAAAGTCCATTGCCATAGCACGTTCCTCAACATTAGAGTTGTCGGCTCATGCACGAACGAACGTCAAAGAGAGGTCAAATCTAAAGCATTTCTACTTGTAGCTTAATCATAAACATTGCAGGCTGCCAGTTCGCCTGAGCATAGAATACAAAGATGGCCTCCGACTCGAAAAACTTCAATGCAAAACTTCATTGGCCGTAGACGGTGCGTCTCGCCCTATTAGGGCACGCCAGCGGCACGAGATGGCCCAAACTGGTTTACAATATCTATAAAGGCTTAACTTGATTATATATCAATCTATGTAGCTATCTGAAGACAATACCCTAGCTGTTGCTTACTATGAAATATGCAATAGGCCTAATGCAGACGATGACGGCATATGACTGTTGCCACAAAACCTCCAGAAGTAAATGCTTCATCAGAGTTCTGAGGATGATGATTTGAAGATGATTATATGTGTCTCAAGCGATGTCTCAGAGGTTAGTGACATTATAGGGCAATGTGAGATTGCATTGAAAGTTGATTTGAATGATCATTTCAGTAAACAAAAAAAGCAGTCAATAAAATGGCAAATATCGGTGATTCTCATCTTCGCAAATAGGACAAACATTTTCTGGATTCATTTCAAGGCAAGAATCTTTATGAGATGTTTGATACGCATGCTGATGGTCTCATCTATCTCTTAGTGGCAGAAACCAATGACTATACCCGAGATAAAAGAATTGTTTAGGTCTACATAATGCTAAACAATCTCAAATGCGTTCACTTCTTACTGTTCATTATTGATGTGGACATTGCGAATTACCGAGGCGTTTCCAACTCTAACTTGACTTTGGAGTCGACGCAGTGAGAGAATCAATTTCTCGACAGGAATTTCGAAATATAAACACTTAGTTTCATTTCAGCGATAACGATTTCACAGCAAGCAGCGACGACAAGTAGCATAAGGCAGGCCTTTGATTAAATTTGCTAATTCACAGTTTCGACAAATACCTCTGAAATGTGATGGAGAGCTTTTATGATGACACATTACTTCGCCAGGAATTTTTGGAGTAATTCATAAGCTACATTTGAAAAAACATGCTTTCTTATATTTTGACATCATATGACGCCATCGTAACGAAATCGCTACGGCTTTAATTTCTAAGAAATGGTTATTGTAGTGCACTGGTCATCATGTATTATTCTTCATTATAGCATTCTGAAATACTTGCCACCACTTTTATAGAAAATTTGCCGATATTTATATAGGCGGCCTTAAATGGGTTAATGAGAGTAATGAATCTATCCTAGCGAAAGGGCCCAAACATCACTTACCGTACACTTTCGACAAGAAATGTTTGGGATAAAGTAGATGACAACTTTGAGGCCTACTTTTACAAGTAAAGATGGAAATTTAACTTAGATAGATCAACAAAGCCAATTAATGTTCCATTCGATAGCAATAGTTGTAAATTACCAGCTAAATTGTTTGACTGTGAAGAATTGAAACTAAAGCAATTTTTCTTTGAAAGCAAAATATAATACAAGAAGAAGCCAAAAAGTTGGAAGAGAAGCCACAATACATCAATTGCATAAAATCGAGCAAAAAATTGAAAAATGATATTAGCAAAGATGATCTTGAATGCATACAAACGGATAAAAATAATCGACTAATTCTTTGTGAAACAGAAATGGTAAAAGAAAAAAATGAAAGAAATATTATCTGACGAATGTACTTATGTTCTTTGTAGAAAAGTAAATGCAAAACGATAGAAACACAGGCCAATTCATTACTAAAAATTCGCTGAAAATAAACACTCTGATAGAACATAAGTATCAGAAAGATAAATTGATTTCTTATGGTAGTGTAGTCCTTCTTGTGTCTGTAACACTTTATTTATGAAGTTATCACGATCAAACATTTGAATATCGATTAACATGATAGATGTCTACTATTACATAAGACATGTTATATGTCATGTATATCCATGATAAAGATTAGATATCTAACGCGGCTACAGTACTCCCCTCCCAGCGGTGAGGTAATGAGAGCGAACGAGAACGCTGAAAGATAAGTCAAATGGTAATGTCTGAAGATTTTACAACATATGCAGTTTTCAATCTGTCAATGGAAATTTTTGAGTCTTAACCATTTACGTCAAGAACAAAATACTTGTCATGTGTAGTCAGTATGCGATAAGGTCCGGAGTAAGGTTGTAAAAAGGAACGGTGACCGTCTGTTCTGACATAAACATAACCAGTAGATGCGAGATTACTTGGAACATTGGAATAGCGTGTGCCGTGATATTTTGGGGGTGTTGGAAGGGCATTTTGCATGTATGTTTGTAGTTGTTGAAGAAAAGCACTAGACGGCTGCAAAAAGGAAATATCTTTGTTTGGCAGAAACTGGCCGGGAAGATTTAGAGTACTTCCATATACTAGTTCAGATGGAGAGCAGTCTGGGTCCTCACGCCAAGCTCAGCGAATCCCTAGAAGGACAAAGGGGAGTTCATCCATCCAGTTTGGACCCACTGCACGTGCTCGTATGGAAGCTTTCAAATGTCTGTGAAATCTTTCGATCATGCCGTTGGCTTGAAGATGATGCGCGGTTGTTTGATTGGCAGAGATTCCAAGTAGATTGTTCATCTCTCTCCACAATGCCGAAACTAATTGAGGACCACGATCCGACGTAATATTATTAGGAACCCCAAAGCGAGCTATCCAATGTCGTATTAATGCTTTTACATATGTTTCCGATGTTGCATTAGCCATAGGAATTGCTTCTGGCCATCTAGTAAACCTGTCGATAATGGTCAACAAGAATCGCATTCCTTCACTACTTGGTAGGGGTCAGACAATATCAATATGTAGACTGAGGAAGCGTCCAATCGGAGGGGTTCGTTCTTTGAGTGGTGCTTGAACATGTTGATGCACTTTTGATACTTGACATTTATGACACTGTTTGCACCACTGACGAATATCTTTATTCATCCCATGCCAAACAAAGCGAGCTGAAATTGCTTTCTGTGTTGGTTTAACTCCAGCATGTGAGAGATTATGAATTGTGTCAAAAATTTTGCGAGTCCATTCTATAGGAAGTAGTGGACGTGGATAACCTGCTGACGTGTCGCATACAATACTGACCCGTGGAATTGTACCGATTTTATACTCATCCCGGTTATGGATGTCTTGTAAGCATCAATTTCTTTGGATTTGGCTTGGTCAATGGCGAGCTGTTGATAATCAACCGTGGGTAAATGAAGTGCGTGTATACGTGAGAGTGCATCGGCAACAACATTTTGTTTTCCTTTTATATGTTGGATATCTGTTGTGAATTCAGCGATGAAACTTAAATGTCTCGTCTGCCTCGGAGAGCGATCAGTTTCACTGGCGAAGGCATACGTCAAAGGCTTGTGATCCGTAAACAAAGTAAAGCTTCTGCCTTCAACAAAATGTCTATAATGTTTTACGGCTGCATAGGAAGCTAAAAGCTCCCGGTCAAACGCACTGTATTTCATTTCGGCTGGACTTAGCTTTCTAGAGTAGAAGGCAATTGGAACCCATTTCTTATTGACTTTTTGCTCGAGCTGAGCACCGATTGCTGTAGATGACGCATCCACAATTATGCTTGTCTGAGCATCGGGCCTGGGATGATATAGCAAGGTAGCAGTGGCTAAAGCTTTTTTGGCTTCTTCAAATGATTGTTGGCACTCGTCTGACCAGGATATATCAGAACCTCGACCACTAGACGCCTTGTGCAATGGTGCAAGTTTACTTGAAATGTGAGGTATGAAACGATGATAATAATTAATCATCCCAAGGAACCGCTGCAATTGAGCACGAGAAGTTGGGATAGGATACTTTTGAATACAGTCAATTCGCTCAGACAATGGCGTGATACCTTGCTTTGTAACATGATGACCGAGATAGTCCAATTCAGATACTCCGAGAGTACATTTGTCTTCATTCACTATTAATCCACTATTTGAAAGTAACGTAAATATTTCTTTCAAATGTTTCAAGTGTTCAGTTTCTGAAGGACTTGCAACCAAAATATCATCAAGATATACAAATGCAAATGAAATATTACGTAGGATTCCATCCATCAATCTTTGAAACGATTGTGCAGAATTTTTGAGGCCAAACGGCATCCTAGTGAACTCCCACAGTCCAAAAGGTGTTATAATTGCAGTTTTTGGTACTGCAGCCTTCGACATTGGAGTTTGGTGATATCCACGAACCAAATCAATTTTTGAAAATATTTTTGCTCCAGCTATTGAGTTATTGAAATCATGTATATGGGGAAGAGGATAGCGATCATCGGTTGTTGCTTCATTCAGACGTCTGTAATCACCACAGGGACGCCAGCCACCACTAGGCTTTGGCACAACATGGAGAGGTGAGGACCAAGGTGAATTTGAACGGCGAATGATGCCCATTTTTTCCATCTTGAGAAAGTCTTCCTTGGTGATCTCTAGCTTTTCAGCATCTAGACGACGTGCACGAGAATGTAGAGGGCGACAATTTGTTATGATGTCGTGTTCAACGCCATGTTTATTGATTGTGGAATCAAAAGTAGGGACTAGTATTTCAGGAAATTCATGGATTAACTTTTGGAATTTGTTTTGAGAAATCAGAGAAAGACCAGCAATGATTTCTGGACACGAAGCGGAAGTAGCTGAGAACGAAGAATAGTCATTCAAGTCAATAATGCGACGTCCTCGTAAGTCAATGGCCAAATTATTAAGGATAAAGAAATTTGCTCCAAGAATTGGCTGTGTGACATTTGCTACGTAAAACTCCTGTTTGAATGTATGCTTGCCCCCGAAATTCAGATATAAGGTTTTTACCCCAAGTAGGAATTACCATACCATTTGCAGCAATTAATGGTTGAGTTGAAGAACGTTCTATTTTTTTTGTCCTAGCAGCAGGAATCACGCAAACGTCCGCGCCAGTATCAGCGAGGAAAGAAGCTTTTGATTTTCGATCATACAAAGAAAGTGTACTTTTCGAATAGCCGGTCGCTGATCGAATTAGCGACCGGCTTGCACGTTTCCCGGAACATTGCTCTTCGGCAGGAGATCTGCAAAAATGCAATTTTGTTCACATTTGACATATTTGTTCACATTCCAAATTTGCGGTGAAAGTAGCAGATTGGTTTGTCACTTTGGTTACTCTTCCCGTATCTCGGTTCTCGTGTTTGCGCTTTCGACGACCTTCTTTGAATTTGGGACACATTAATATCTTCATAATTTGATTTACAAAATTGTTTCATTTCAATCACTCGATTAGCAGCCTTCGCTAATTCCTCGATATCGTTGATGTTTTGTGCAGCCAAGGCAATCCGGACATCTGAAGGAAGCTGTGCGAGGAAGAAAGCTCTGCGTAATGCGTCTGCATCATTGTTCAACGATTGAAGTTTGCGCAGTAACGATGTTGGCTTCATGTCTCCAATACTAGCAATTGAAAGCAAGCAATTCAGCGTCCTTTTGGAGTTGACTTTTTCCGAATGTCGAAATAAGTGCCGTTTTGATAGTGACGTATTTGTTTTATGATGGAGGTGTTACCAGCAATTCCTTGACTTCTGCAGCTGTATTGTTATCCAATGTTCCGACTATATAATTGAATTTTGTATCGTCACTAGAAATATTTCTGATGGCAAATTGGGCTTCAGTTCGTATAAACCATAACTCTGGATCTGTTGGCCAAAATTCAGGTAATTTCAAAGAGCAAAAAATACCAACTGAGTGTTGTGCTTGAGAAGTTATAGAGGCCGTTGCCAGGTTTTGTATTGCGGTTGCAAGCTCATCAAAATTGTTTTCATCATTTGACATTTTTGCGTCTTCGAATTCGGGCTCACCAGTGTAGAAGTCCTTCTTGTGTCTATAACACTTTATTTATAAAGTTATCACGATCAAACATTTGAATATAGATTAACAGGATAGATATCTACTATTACATAAGACATGTTATATGTCATGTATATCCATGATAAAGATCAGATATCTAACGCGGCTACAGTAGCAAACCAGCTAATTTTTTCGGTTTTGTTAAGGACCACAAAACCCCAGTGTACTGAGGGCACCCGATGAGGCCGATAGCTTTAGTGCACGGAACTCCCGCTGATAAGGTAGATTGGTGTATTTCACAGATACTATGACTCAAATTTTGCGATTCATTCCGGCACATTTAGATAGCGCTAAGACTTTAATCCAACATCTAAATGAAGTCAACTACGCAAATATGGAGCATCCAGTTTTCATTAGTCTAGATGTGGAGCAGCTATACCCAAGTATACCAAGGGCATAGAGTATAATATTGCCTCGATTTCAGAACATTATGAAGAAATTGACCACTTTAACATCATTTTATCAGACATCGAAAATATGCTGTGTTTCATTCGTTACAACCATGAAATTTGTTATGATGATAAAATGTATACCGCCAAATTGGAGGAGTGCCGATGGGATGCCGGTTCGCACCCACATTTGCTATTATCTTCCTCCACCATATTGAAATGAATGCATTGAGAAACTTGACATTCGTTCCTCAACTTTACAAACGTTGTATTGATGACGTGATTATGGGCATATAGAATTTGAAGAAAACATTATCAAGCAGGTTAAACAAGAATCTAATCAAATATTGCCGGAAATAAACTTTAATGTTGAAGCTAATCCACCGGAAGTTGGCTTGAAATTCCTTGATATTACTATATTCACTACTAACAAAATGGCGGAACATAAATGGCACCATAAAAATTGTCACTCGGACATAGTCTTACAAAAAGACTCTTTTGTTGCGAGTCACATGAAATCTAATTTCATTAATTCGCGTTTGGAGCATATTAGAACCCACTGCTCCAACGAAACTTAATACGGTGAGGCTAAAGATCAATTTATTGACATTTTGAGAAAAAATGGATATGATAAAAAGATCTCAATCAAGGAAAAAAGAAAAGTAAGAACAGAAATAAACAAAAAAGAGAGGATGAAGGAAATCTCGTGATCCCCTTCATAAGTGATGTCTGTAGCAAAAAAAGTAGAAAAAGTTACCTAGTGCATTTCATAGAAAAAATAGAGAAAGCTACCTAGTGCAAAATTCATAGAAGCTACCTATTGAAAGCAAGCGTATGTAACGATCTGTTTGTCTCAACACCGCACCACGAAGGCACAAGGCCGAAGATCAGTGCATATTTTTTAAAGAGTGTATTTTACTCGGATCAAAATATAAATACGCACGGAGCTACCAATAAATTTGGTTTTCTCGACAATGGTGACTGTGCTCCTGGAAAATTTGATCAACTACATTTCTTGATTGACATACCTCGACCAACCTCTCGTGATGAATTAACCGCAGATTTTGAGCACCCTTTGACATCTTGACTGCACCGACCAGCGACGTGAACTTGTGGTGCTCGTTGAAATGCAGGTCAACATCACGTATCTCGATGATATCATCTATGGAGTTGGTAACCGGCTTAAAATGTCAGGTAGGTGCATGTTCTCACCAGCAACCGTCTGGACCGCAAAATCGAAACCTCGAAGAACGTAGGCCACCTCTGTAAACGTGCAGATATCCGGTCGCTCGTTGGCTTGGTGAAATCGAAGATAAATTTGAGTGGTTGATGGTCATTGACGATTGTGAAATGCCTACCGGAAAGGTAAGGTGAAAACCGTTTGATACCAAAGATAATCGACAGTACCTCTCGACAGGAATATTGGCCTTCCATCGTCGAACATGCATAAGCCGATTGATTTGTTGATCACGGAGATTATGCTTCTCAGCGATTTCTTGCTCCACCGAAATCGATTGTTCTTCTTTAACAGCATCAGCATGGGAGCACCCTTTGAGGAGAATCCTTTCAAGAAAAGACCGCAGTATTGTAGCGTACCGATAATTGAATATATTGTCTTGGGTATTTTTCATTATTTGATTGTAGTTGGAAAGAGCCGATATAGAATGATGGTGGTTTTATTTTCTTTTTCTTATTTCTTACAATTAATTTCAGTTAACATCCGTTAACTGAAATTAATTGTAAGAAATAAAAAAATAAAATAAAACCACCATCATTCTATATTGGCTCTTTCCAACTACAATCAAGTACCAATAATTGATTGCAACTCGGCCTTTAATCGGGGAGACTTTATCCTCTCGAAGCTTGCAAGTTTTTCAGAATCAGGAAGGATTTTACCAGGCGTAATGATGTAGCCCAAGAATCGTAAGGTTGATGTCAAGAACGTAGATTTCTTCTCTGAGATTTTGAGATTTCTTTTTTTTAACTGACGCTGAACTTCTTGTAATAAGCTTTGATGGACTTCTTGACTGCGACTGCCAATCAGTATATCGTCTTGATACGCATAGACACCATTCAGCCCGTCCCATGTTTCATCAACGTACAGTGTTGGAAGATTCAGGGTGAGGAACTGATGCCGAAGGGAAGTCCCGTAAAGTTGAAATAGTCAAGATGAGTGGAAATTGTTGTCAACTTCTGAGATTCAGCATCCATTTGTATAGAAAAGCAAGTGCAAAGGACCGATTCATATATTATAAGACAAAGTGACAGTTAAAATCAGAGCACGAGGCCTTTCGTCCGCTCTAAGTCGTGTGTTGACGCCGAACTGGTGTAAATCACAGGAACATAACTTAATAACATGCAGTGTGAGACAAGGACAATAACATGGGCGGTAAGTGGAAAGTAATCAATGGTATAGCCATGGCAACCCAAGGCCAATCACGAACTGCTTCTGGACGCACAGGTCAGGAGCAATCGCTTGATTGGTCAGAGCCTCCATCAAACAAAGCACACTTCTGACGTCGGATCTACACAAAATCTTAAAGCGCTCTCTGATACTTGAGAGGTCACATCCGTTGGTAAGTGAATGGCGAGAAATAGAGCTCTCGGGAAAAGACTTTGATCGAGGAGGAGCACTCCTCCCTTCCAACAACCACTTGGGTACATGCTCTTTGACCCGTTCACCCAAGGATCTTTCCGTTCTGCCTTGGTTTTGTACTTGGTACTGTAAGCGCACTCAAATTGATAAATAACTTCAGAATGAGCAGAAACACTAAGTTTGTCCTTGGGCGAACTAGCCGAAACACGAGAGGTCGAAAATGTAACAACCGGTTTCACTACCGGGACAGAATTAAGAACAGCCTGAATAGAACGCTTTACAAACTGAGCTGTTCTTTCACCAATAACAGGGAGCTTCATATGAACAATCTTTCGCTCAGGACCAAGCCACAGGCAAAAGTTTGTCCTCGGGCACGGTCAAATACATATAAAAACATAGGATAGCCATTATCGAGAAAAATACGTCTCAACGCATGTATCTCACAATCAATAGTATCGGGAGAACAAATGCCATAGGTGCGACTCACAAGTGACTTAATCACGCCGATGTGATAAGACTTTGGTACAAAACTATAAAAGTTAGTGTAAAGACCAGTCCGCGTATCTTTACGAAAAACTGAGATCTGAACAGAACCATCAAATCTGGGAACACATTTCACGTCAAGGAAATTCAGGCAATCATTCATCTCTGTTTCGCAAGTGAAACTAAGAGATGAATGAATGCTGTTAAAAACGTTCAAAAATTCAGCGTCCAATTGAGTTGCGATTTCAGAGAAGGACGTTAAGAAGTAACTTAGAGGAACAATCAGCTTGATGGCCTATGTTGAAAATCACTAGACTAGTATGTCACCGTTACTCTTTACTACAGGAACAATTGGCGTGGCTACGACCGGGTTGTCGATATGCACAATTTCTCCATCATTGATATACGGTCGGAGTTCTTCCTCGACCTTAACTCGCTTGTGGAATAGGAGCGAATGTGCCTTGTACAACATTGATGGTGTGATTGGGACATTGTTGCGATGAAGGGCGGCATAGTTTGTGTCGGAGTTTATCTGAAGCAAGCCAAATGCATTGATAATCTTCATACCCAACATATAGGCTCATTGTTTTTTTTTCAAAAAGGCCCATGAATATTTAATTTAAATATTTAGAGAAAGGGCAAAAATGTCGTCATTGGTTTATTATCCCGATATATTTCGCTGGCCAACGACAGCATGATCACGGATGTAGAAAATGAAGGTTCAATTTTTCAAAGTTATCTAGTCCTCGATGTTAAAACTACTACTTATTTATCAAGATATCCTAGATCACATCATCCCACGCATTGCTTAACCCTTATCCTCGCACGGAAATGAATATACCTTAACCTAGCATCCACTACATTTTGTAGTTACCTGTAAAAGTCATATTTGATCCTTTTAAAAATGTTTTTAATGTTACAGAACGAAAGGTCATAAGCCATAATTACATATCATTGAACTAATATACAACTCATAGGGTCATATTGACAATTTAGAAATGAAGTTGTGAGTGAATATTGAATTATAGTAGAGGACGACTAACAGCACTGACACTTCGAAGACTTTATTAACACACGATGATTTGGGCAAATTGCTCTCATACAGGCATCGCATTTACTTCGTGTATTTTTTTTGCACACAAAGCAACCCTTAACACTTTGGTCATTAAGTGGAATGACTGCAGGATTAGGGATTTTGAATCCAAGAATTTCAGCGGCTTGTTTGCTTTCAGATGGAAGATTTTTGTTAGCATTCCGTTGGCACGCAAAATTGTACACTAATTGGTAGGTTAGATCCTTCAAATATTTTCGTCTTTCAACTGCATTATTGTCAAACTTGCAGAGTAAGTATCCATTATATGCGGCAACATCGAGCATGTTATACCAAACCAAGAGCGGCCATCGGACAGTCTTTCTCTTGCATGTGAACTCGGCTACGTTTTCATCCAGTTGGTCTACTGCTCCTTTTTCCCACGTTGTAATCCATAATCAATTGCGGCTTGTTGTTCATTTCCGGTACAATTCCGTTTCCGCTGTGCGAGGAACTCAACATCAAAACATTTTTGCCTTTTTTCGGTACGTATGACACTAAAACGATCTTATTTTCATGATCATGAATAAAAATGCTTGAGTGGACAGCTCGCTGCTGAGCTGTTTTCATGTGTGCCGGAATTTCCCGTCGATGCGATCGAATTGTACCCAAAAGAGTGAGTCCATTTGACAGCAAGGTAACAGCCAGTTGGTGGGAGGTGAAATAGTTGTCGGTAACGATATCCCGACCAGATCGATAGAAAGGCTCGGTGAGATCCAGAACAACATCTCGACCAATGTTCGTGTGTGGAGGCTCACCTGGGCGTCTTCCTGAATAGATCTGCGCATTGAGAGCGTAGCCAGTAACGGATTCAGCTAGCCAAAAGATCTTTAGCCCGTATTTGGCGGGTTTAGACGGTAAGTAGGTCCGGCCGGGAATGCAACCCCTATAGCCGAGGAGCTGTTTCATCAACAGCAAGTGTGTCGCCAGGAGAGTAGGGTCGACGTAGATTACTGATAAATTGATCCCATACGTCACTGATAGCCGCCAACCGATTCATCACCTGTCTTTCAGCTCGATTTCTGAAGTTGTCGAATCGGATGCACCTCAAAAAGAACTGCATTCTGTTCAAAGACGTCGCGGCCCTGTAGAAAGGCCGACCTTCCTTTGGATTCCAGAGTTCAGGCAAGCTCGTAAAATTGTCTCGGTCAAGCCCGGCGCGCAAAAGGATTCCCAGGCACGCACATATCTCATCATAAGTGAAGTGATTCATATAACCAGTGATTCTGGTAACACTGCGGCGAATATCTGTTACTTTCCTATTAGTGCAACGCAAAACTTCACGAATTATTCCTTCTGATAAGAACAGATTGAATGCTTCCAAAGCTGACTGCGGATGAGCTGTTTGATTGCGTCGTTCAACGATATTTCGGTTCCGTCGACGTGATTGGAATGGGTTGCGAGAATATGCGATGTTATTTACAACAACTTGATCAACAGTATCTTCATCCAACGTTTCAGAGTCAGAGTCCGATCCGTCATCCACAAATACAGGAATGTCCCCCTCATCACGATCATCCACTACTGAGTCGCCAGTTGCTGCGTCACCATCTTGATCATCATCGAATAGATTTTCCTGTTCTTCTTCATTTACAGCGCCATGAGCAATATTTTCTTCCTCCTCCTCGTTAGAGATAGTTGAATCTTCATCTGTATTCCAAATAAGCTTCAATGCTTGCGCAGCAGAGCAACGGGTGGTTCGAGGCATAGAAATCGACAACAATAAAACCTCTAGAACGGAGGTTAAGCTTCATGCAATACACAATAGTGGCACATAAATCGCACGCATTTTCATCTAGATACACTTGTCAACGGCTGTATCATTAGATCAGAATCAGTCACATGTGTAAATCAAAGCTTTTCATTGGTTATTCACATAGAAATTGACAACAATAAAACCTCTAGAATGGAAATTAAGCTTCATGCAATGCACAATAACGGCACATAAATCGCACGCATTTTCACTTAGATGCACCTGCCAACGTCTGTATCATTGGGTTAGAATCTGTCACATGAGTAAATCGAAGCTTTTCATTGGTTCTTCATGCCCCAACTTAGTTCCCCCGGATGTGCCGCGACCTTGAGTCAATTTCCATTCTAGCGAACTTCAGATAAACAGTTTATTTCTATGGTTATTCATGCCCCAACTTAGTTCCCCCGGATGTGCCGCGACCTTGAGTCAATTTCCATTCTAGTCAACTTCAGATAAACAATCTATTTCTATGGTTCGAGGCATGTTTACAAAGTGATGTGGCTTGGCAGTTCGATGACCTGTATTCAACAGCAGCAGTCAGCGAACCAATCAGAAAACGCCGAAGTGATATTGCGATTCGATTTGATTGAGATTCAACTCTCAAACATAGAACATTACATGTCTATAATAGTGCATTACGCCATTGAGTGTTCAGCGTTCCCCCCGGCTCACAAGCTTCTATAGCAACAGTCTATTGCTTGTCAGATCTCTAGGCCATGTGCTGAATGTGTCGCTATTGTAATCACTCCATGTCATTGACAGTCTCATTGATGAATATTGTTACTGGCAATTTGACTTGCATTTATGACTTCTAGAATATGAATTATTGAATGCAGATATCTATGCCATGCGTTAAATTTGTCTCCACTGTCGTCACTTCAATTCATTGGCGATCACGTTGATCTTTCTGGTGGTGCAAAAGCGATAATTGACTGTCATAATTGAATGAAATATCTATGGTAGCTTAGAATTTATACATGCATTCTATTGATTGCTGTGAGATCTTGATGAAGGGTTACTGGGAGTTGTTTTTCGTATCAATATTTAGAATGTAAATTACTGGGAGTGAAACTATTTTCAGTACTAGTAAGCAAGATCTGAAAATGATTTCAATACTTTCGATGGCTCATAGAGTTGCAAAAACTTCATCATTTGTGAATTACAATGTGGCAGTAGACGTTATGACAGAATATATAGCAGTCAAGCAAGTTTGAATAAGTTGAAAGTTTTAAGTTTTAAGTGCGTTAATAGATATTGTGTGTGGTCTATGATTGAGAGTATAGTCAAACTCTTATGATTTCATCGTCTTTTTGGCTCACTACAGAATGTAGGGGATGCGAGGTTGAGGTAGTATCTATGAATATTTTCTAAGATATACCAATTGCAACCAAAATTTTGTAGGTAGATGAACTTTACTAACCTATGCTCATCATTCTATAATCCTAGTGTTCTAGCATTGATTAGTAAAATTTTATTTGATCTTAAATTTTGCTTTACTACGAGGATAAGGGTTAAAATGAACTTCACCTTGTTTCCACTTCTATGATGTCTGCTCCATATTGCCTCCTTTACCACTCTGCTTTTATAATTACTTTCTTTGTCAATGATTTTCTTAGAACTCCAATTGAACTGATGGTCTTCGTTTACGATGTGATTGGATATTTCTGAATGCGTGTTAAATTTTCTTACATTTCTCTTGTGTTCTTCAACTCTTTCTTTCACAGATCTACTTCACTTTCCAACATATTTCCAGTTACATTCGCCACATTCAATCTTGTAAACTACCCCATGTTGCTAAGCTTGCTCTGGTCTTTTCTTCATGAGCTCTTGCTTTAATGTCCGAATAGGTTTATAGCCTGTTGTTAAGTTGAATTTCGTTAAAATGCCCTTGATTGATTCGTATAAATTTGGCATATATGGTAGGTAGTATGCAATCAGGTTTTGGTTTGTCTTTCGTTCTTGCTTTGTTTCTATGTTCTTCAATTGCAAAAACTCTGTTTGCTTCAGCGTCTGGGAAATTATTGTGGATGAAGATGTCGTGAAGGTCTTGTAGTTCACGATATAGGCTGGATTGATATAGGCTCATTGTGCTCAACCACGAATACTTCAACCTCTTTCGCAGCGCATGTATCAACATTTTCTATGTTGCATAATGCCAATGACTTTGACCGTATGTCCAGCGTAGCTGTTCATAGATACCGGTGAATATGACGCCTTCATATTCAAATTCGCAGTAGTCTGGGAATGAGAGCCGCTGGAGACCTCGGATCGAATTCAAAATTGATTGATTTGTTGCCGGTCCGCATGATCTTGAATACCTTCTCACCAACCACAGTCAGGCTATTGATCTCTAAGGAATTGATTTCGTTTGTATCTTGCAAGATGCGCATTGGTTTTGCAATTGTTGCAGTTGAAGTTTCTGAATTTGCAGTTTTGTCTCCTGTGATCGCTAACACATGCTGGACATTTGCCCCAAGACGATGACGAAGATTGGAAGGGTTGACATGCTTTCTTGACTTGAACTTCTGCTTAGCTCCTTTGGTGACCAGATTCACAGGTATAGGGTTGTCGATCTGACCAGCAGCTACACGAGATTCATGCATGAGAAGACAGTCTTGAATCGCCTTTTCAAATGTAGGCCGATCTTGAGTAAGAAGTTTGCTTCTTATCTCGTTGTTGTCCAAGCCCAATATTAGTTGTGTGAGTAGAATATCTTCAGTCAGAACAGCATAATTGCATGTTGACACCAGATGACGTAGATCATTTGCGAATTCTTGAATGTTACGCCCCTTTTGCTTGCAAGACGCCAGCTTGTGTCGCTCATATTGCAGATTTAGCCTTAGCTGTAATGAAGTTCGTAATACAGATCGCAAGCAGTGGCTTCGCGTGCTCCCAGACCGTAGGCCTTCGCTCGGCATTTAAATACTATTTTTAGTACCATTTCCTACCAGACATTTTTTATGTTACAACATTAATTTTCATAAAAGATGAATTTTCAATAACAATTTCCCGAGCATTTTTTAAGACGAAGTGAATATGCACATGAAAAGTTGATTGCTCATGTGGCTTAGCCGCCTTACTCAAGGAGCTGAGATTGTTATACTCCCGCTCTGTCCAGACCACATTTTCTCGAGAAAAAAGAGGCAAGGCCAACAAAAGTTTCTTGCGTTTCCCACGGCCGGTCAGCCACTTACATGTTTGAAATTTTGAAATTAAAATGTCTTGTGTATCGCTTATTTTTTCCGTGTGAGTACTTTCAGTTTTTACATCAGGTGGTGTTGGCCAGCCTTGCTTGACCACTGTCATCTTTTCAGTATATTCCCTTCGAACGAAGGGCGTGGTTATGAGCACATCTACAGTACTAAACATAGCGTCACATCCATACAGTAAGTATATTAGGTAGAGTGGTGACTCCGCATTTATTAAATCCCCAATGTTTATACACTTTCGAATTTATTGAATGAACTCGTGGAGATACATGTGGTTTTGTCACCAAATGTGAGATATGCACATTTTTGCAGTTCTGAAGAAATTACCAGGGAATTGAATGGTCATGATTGTAATGCAGAAGGAATGATGGTATTTTACAGATTCTCAGTGTCTGACAGCCTTGGAGAGTTAATGTTTGTTAAATTAGCAATTCGATGGGTTCCTATTACTTTCATACTCAAACTGAAGATTATTTTCTTAAGCGCAATCATATAACAAGCTACCTGCCACTGGCAGAGCAGAATCACACAATCAAAGACAATGATCTAAATTAACTTTGAAAGATGTATATGGGTCCAAATCACTGTTCAGATTCAAGAAATGAAACATGAATTTAGTGAATCATAAAATCATGCCGGTGAAAATTGAATTAATAACTTGAAATTTTAGCCAAGAAAGCACGAATAATATCGCGTCTTTTTCATGAAGACTTCCATTATAATGCGGTTCATGAAATTCCCTTGATAATCAACTTAATTTCCGCTTAGTTAGGATTCTCATTAGCAAATATTCATTCCTGTTGATATCCAACTTTTTGGGCGTCATCTCGGTAGCATATAAATTGGCAAATTTTTGACTTATTTAAAGCTGCCCAAATAATTTTTTGGACCTCGGGAACATAATCTCCGCAAAAAAACAAATATTTTCATAAAAAATTCACTGCCTACAGATACTTTTTTTGAGTCGACACTCTACCTAACGCTACTCTATTGTCACATCAATTACGTAAAAACAAATTATGGAATTCTACCGAATCTGAGTGTTAGAGTCAGATGCATTACTCTGCACTCATTGGCTAATGTTCATCATTTGTTCGTAGCACAGAATTAAATATTTTGTTTATCTGCTTCGGTTTGCTAGAAGTGTGATTAATACGAAATTGACGGCACATTGAGGAACCTATTAAGTGGGTAAAAAGGAATTCCTTATACCTTACAGAGAGAGGAAAAAATCGTGTGTCGCTTGCGGATTAATGTGAGTTCCAGCAAAGTGCTTCGATTGCCAAAATTGTGTAGCCAAAAAGTGCTGCTATTTTGTTGACGTGATGGCCTCTCTGACAGGAAACGAAGACGGGAACAATCGGGTTGCGCTTCCCTTTTTATATTTAGGTACCGCGCCTCGATCAAGAATTGTGGTGAATTTCATTGCAAAAATTGGAGAAAGCAAAGCATTATGTCTATCCAGAAGGCCAATATTGGTGCGGGAGCGTGCGCTTACTGCCTCCCACGCACACATCTCTCTCTCTCTCTTTTTCCCGCCTTCCTTGTCGAAGAAAAGGGATCTTCTTGCCGGCAGTATTAACCCAGCTTTTAAAGGTGACGATTTCTGCCGTAAGATCCATGCTATTTCTGAGGAGTGGTCCAGAGGTATTCATGTTGCTCTTTTGGAACATTATTCTTCTACCCTATCTGAAGCCATTCGTTTCATATCAAGGAATCCAATGCCTACGGACCTCATGACCTACTCCCTCCAATTGGTCAGACGATGGGCTTGTACTCAACTTGGCCGTAAACTTTCTGATGAGATTCTAGATCGGGCTCTATCTGTAATTACTGAACACCAAACTTTATTGGATTGTTCAAATCATCATGATGGTGCTCTTAACTCTGAATCCGATCCTGTTTCGAACTCGGCTCCTAATCCTACTAATTTCGGTTCTGCTCCGTCTCAGTCTGTCCACTTGAACTCCGTTTCTTCTACGTTTTCCCGAGAGGAATCAATGAGGATTAAGGAAGTAGTGATTCAGGTAACACAAACGGACGTGTTGCCTCGGTTTCCGTCTGTTGCACCGGTTGCTTCTCCTCCAGCTGTGGTGTCGCTAAAGTCCTCGCCGGTTCGAGTTGAAGTTGCCACTTTAACGGATCCTGTTGCTGCTTCGAGTATGGTATCCTTGACTTCGGAGTCGAATTTGTTTTCTGCTTCGTCCGGTTTCTCGGGCATCCAAAAGGTCTTCGAGGTTGATTCGGATGCGTCGCCCACGAGAACTTTAGTCCAAACGACTTTCCTTGGTACTGACAAGTTTTCTACCAAGGAATATGCAGCTGACAAGCATTTTTTTGACTGTAGTAAGTCGCGTATAATCATCGGTGACTCTAACCTTCGAGGGTTTCTCTCTGAAGTCGAGGATTGTTTCGTTTATGGTACAGACAAATGTCGCTTGAGCTACGTAAAGAATCTGTTACAATTCTTCAACACTGTTCACGAGAACGTTCTCGACTTTGTTTTATGTTTGTCATCCCTGGATGAAAGGAATAAACATTCCACGAATTTTGCGACTTGTAGATCAGTATTATACAATGCGAAGCGCTTCTTTCCGAATGCCAGACTTTGTATCCTTCCTAATCTCATTCCTTTGAATGCAGATGACGTTATACGTGCCAACTTAACCGACCTCAATGAGGATTTATTTAAAAAGTCCCCGACAGGATGTATGTTTATTTCAATCCCTCCTGAATTTGCGGTTAAAGACAACTTTTGGAGTTGTGAAGAAAAAGCATTCCTTTCAAAATGTTTAAAGGATTTTTTAGGGCTTCATTAGCTAGTCTTTCGGACAGCTCTACGATCTTGGAGAGCGCTTTTTCGCCTATGAGGATTGATAATGATAATTTTATTTGTACAGCTCCGTCCTTTAGCGTGACGTCTACCACTAGAGAGCTACTCCAACTTTCTCCTAAATTTATTCCAACCCCTGTGAATCGTTGTTGTCATCGATCTGTTTTGTCTGGGGCTGATGACTTTTTACGTAAGTTTCAATGGAGGTGTGTGAATGTTCAGTTTTCTGAAAACACTTGTCGTTTTCCGTACTCCAGTAAGAAGCATCCTCCGGAAGAGTTGATACCTCAGTCTGTTTTGTTTAAATGTAGTGCCATCCATAATTATGTGTTGAACGACTTGAAAAGATGTAAGCATTTTTATCCTAAGGATAATCTGAGCTGTGCTCAGCGTAGTGAATTAGCTCGTCTAAGTCACGATAAGTCTTGTCATCAGCCCGTTAGATAAAGGTAGCGGTTGGGCTATCCTTCCTAAAGAATTGTACGACGCTGAATCTTTTCGCCAACTCTGTAATGAGAATTTTTATCTTCCTTTAGATAGGAACATTGACATGCACGCTCACAGTCGCCTTGTCAGTCTGTTATCGAATTTGTATTCCCGCAATTTTTTGTCACGTCGTGAATTTCGTGCGCTAGAGCCTCATTAACCTGATGGTTTTAGGAGATTCTACCTTCTTCCTAAAGTGCACAAAAGTGATTGGCTCTACTCTAGTATGCCTCCGGGCCGCCCCATCGTGTCTGACATTGGAAGCGTAACTCGGACTTGCGCATTATTAATAGATCATTTTTTGGTTCCTTTAGCCCAAAAGGGGAAGAGCTTTATACGTGACTCTCTACATGTTATAAGTTTAATTCGGGACTTACATGTTGATGTGAATTCTTTGTTAGTTACATTCGATGTGGCTTCATTATATACTAACATACCGACCGAAGCTGGCATCGAAGCTGTTAGCAAAGCTTTTCTTAGGTTTCCTGATGGTCGTCGACCAGATTTGTCCTTGCTAACTATGTTACGGATTGCGCTTACTTCGAACAATTTTTGTTTTCGTGACGAACATTTTGTTCAAGTGCAGGGAACTGCGATGGGCTGCCCTTTCGGTCCTTCCTATGCCAACGTTTTCCTTAATGAATGGGAGCTGGAAGTCCTCAAGTTTCCTACCCAACCTATTTCCTGGATTAGATTCATTGACGATATCTTCTTTGTTTGGGATTCATCTGTAATTAGTTTACAACAATTTTTTAAGTATGCTAATAGTCGGTATCCAACCATTTCTATCGAGTTATCTTTCGATCTGTCGAAGATTCGTTTTTTTGGACCTTATTTTATATAAGAAGGGTGACCGTTTATTGTATAGTGTTGGCTTTAAGCCAACTGATTCTCATTTTATTTTAAGCCGGTCTTCCTATCATCCCAGGAGTGTATGTAAGGCCATTTTATTTGGTCAAGCATTAAGGTGGTGCTCCCGCTGTTCTACGTATGATGACTTTAAATCAACCAAGTGTCTTGTTCAAAAACGTTGGCGTGAGCAGGGCTATTCCCGAAGTTCAATTCGCAACGTTGTCCGTCTAGCCCTGTCACGCACTGGTCAATCACCGTCCAGTTCGGAAACGGGTTTTTTCCCGTGCAAATGTACAGTTTGTAGCTATAGCATTTTTACTTGTAAAGTTTCCAACCCTGTAAATAATAATCCATACCTAATTGTACATAGACTTACTTGCCGGTCAAGTAATGTTGTTTATTTTATCAAATGTAAAAAGTGTAAGATAGGCTATGTTGGACAGACCAGCCGCGTTTTATCCAGGCGTTTTTTCTTCTTCTTGCTCGCTTAGTGATTTCTTTTTTACAGCGCTGGAGCATTGTCCAGACGACTCCAAGCGCCTTGCTAAAGAGAACTGTTGGATAAAAGACTTGGCACCTTACATCCAAAGGGGTTAAACTTGACTCTCAATCAAAACAGTGACCTGCATCTCATTTTGCCCTTCTCTAAGTGCAGTACTCAGATTGCCAGACTTTGTAAAGATGCCCTACCTCAATTCAGTATTTGTCCTTCTTTTAAGTTATCGCGTAATTTGGGGAGTTACTTAACTGCCAACCGTTAAAGTGTCCTGCTTTTTCTCGCATTTCCAAGTTCTCCGTTTATGCATGTTTGAAGTTCTGCTTTTTAGATGCTCTGCATGCTTAAAGTTTTCAATTCATTTCATCTTTACATGCCTATTTCAAATTCCTGGCTGTTTATTGCATGCCTAAATTCAGTTACTTCCTGTGCATGTCATGCCATATTATTATTCTTTATGTTTGTGCATGTTTTCTTGCATTGATTTAATCTACGGGATCTTATGACGTTTAATTATGATTAAGTTCAACCATACTATCAAACTTTTCTGTTATCACGTCAGCGGAATTGAAAAAGTTGATTAAACGAAACCGGTCTTCCGCACAAAAAGTTTTGGTTTTTCCTTTCGTGGACTTTGGGTGGTACGGTTAACTCGGCATGAGGATCCAGAGGGAATCTATTTCTCTCTCTCTCTCTCCCTTTCCTCCCCTTCCCCCTTCCCCCTTTCCTCTGTCTTCTATTTCTTTTGTTTTTCTTCCCAAAGGTTCTGCCCATGTTAGCAATTTGATTAATTTTCTCTTATTCGTTTCACGATCATAATTCTTCTCCATTTCTTTTCTAAGCCATTGTCCTACCGGCCCTGCCAACAAACTTGCACCTTCATGTATATTTTCGCTGACCAAACATTCTCCACAGTTTGTTTGCTTAACTAGATCACCTCTATTGTCAAGCGTTCCCTTTCATCTCACACCACTTGACCACGTCTCCCACTTCACACCAGCTCTTTCCCACTTACCATTGTTCATTTGTAACCATTCGCTTATTGC
Organism: Prostheceraeus crozeri; assembly: GCA_907163375.1. Classification (NCBI taxonomy): domain Eukaryota; kingdom Metazoa; phylum Platyhelminthes; order Polycladida; family Euryleptidae; genus Prostheceraeus; species Prostheceraeus crozeri. Next base: position 141,852 of record CAJQUW010007522.1, read on the forward strand.
CGCCAACTATTGTTTGTCGCTTTTGTCTAATTTCTCTAATAATGTTTGCATGTTTTCATCTAAAGTAATGGTAATTGTCCGTTTCACTCCCTTTAAGATCCTGCTTAAATGATTCTTTCATTTTAAATGTAACTGAGCTGAAGAAGCTATCGCGAAACCGGTTCTCAGTACATACTATAGTCTTGCCACCCATCGTTTTCAATTTGACGCGTTCTAGACGCGTGTTCGGGTACAGAGCGGGTAACACAGACAGCTTTCTCTGTCTTCGTCTCTCTCTCTCCCTCTCCCTCTCATCAAGTCCTGAGCCTGTACACGATTACCCGACGTCAATATGCGTCGCGCCCTCCTCCGCACACCATTGCTGCGCCAAGGACCTCCTATTCCTCTCCTGGACATCCGTTTCGACTCCACTCAGTTTCCTAATTCATTTTTTACTCCAAGCCAACTAACGGGAGGATTCTCCTCTCCCCCGGTCCGTCGGCAACGCACCTCCAATACACGGCATATTGCTTCTCGTCCAAGCCAACCCCGTCAACAACGCCCGGCCTCCAGCCTGGACATTTCCATCCCAGAGCAATATTTCTCCGTGACCGGGGCCCACTTTACCCTGATTAAGTGCGCGCACCACTCGGCCCATCTGCAGCACAAAGTTCCCAAGACGCTTCAAAGGCAAGCCCAAAACCTGGCCGGCCTCCTGAAGCCTGACTTCAGCAATGACTCCTTTCGGCGTAAAGCTACTTGCGTCGCTGACTCCTGGCTTTCTCGGTCTCTGGAAGCCTTAAAGGATCACTACACCGCCCTCCAACAGTCTGCCCTCGACACTATGCACTCTTCTCCCTTGCCTCCGGAGTTCCTTAATCGCTCAATATCCGTGGCATCGAAGTGGGCTACACGCCAACTAGGGAAAAAGCTCGACGCCAACATCCTCTCAGCGTCCCTCTGCGAGATCAGGAAGGCCCAATTACTTCAGCCTTCGTCCAACACGATCCTGGTTGCACCTGCGCCCTCTACGCCTACTCACCGAACCACTTTGGTTTCTACGGCATCTCAAGCCACCTCTAACTGCGATCTTACTCAACCTGCTGCCACTCTTGATCGCACCAGTGCCTCCTTTCCTAATCCTGCCACTGCTACTCTTCCTCAGATCACTGATCCGCGACCTGAGACAACGTCTATGGACTCCTCCAATTCTGCTCTTCCTGCAGCTCCCAGTCAGCCGACCGCTTCCCCACGACCTCAACGACCAACCCGCAATCGTAAACGAGCCAGATCATCTTCGCCACCAGCCAGTCAGCAAATCGACCTCTTCGGCAACAGGATAGCAACCCTGCCATCTCGCCGAGCATCCTCCCTATCAAGAGAACCACCACCTGATTGGAAAGAAAATGTGATACTAGGAGATCTCAACCTCTCCAGTCTCCAGGACCCTTCCTTCACCGTCCTCGCTCACAATAATGGCCGCCTCTCTCATTTCAAGACTCTGTTATCGTCCATCTCAACTTCATATCCGTCCGTCAAACGCTTCTTGATCTCCCTCAGCACCCTGGAGAAGAACAATTGTTTCATCTCAAACTCCACCAACCTCAAAAGTCTCCTTGGAGCCGCCCACAGAGTGTTTCCTTCAGCTAAACTTTTAGTTCAGCTGGCAGGTATTGACAGCAGCTTTAACCTGGACCAAGTACAGAACCTCCAAGCCTTGAACGCCTTTGTCATCAACAAATCGCCCTCCTCCAGTATCCATGTTCCCACCGCAACCCACTTCAATCTCGTGAATGGTCGCTGAAGCACTGAAACTCAAGCACCTACCTTTCCGAACACTTTTCCTCCAACTGCGGCCTCGAAGACTTCATTTTCAAAGGAATTTATTCCAGTCCCAGCCCAATGAAGCGAAAGACCAAGGAAGCCAAATGGATAAAAACCCTCAAAACAATGTCACCCTCCGGCCTCAATATCTCCATGCCAGACAATTCAAAAATCACGAACCTGATCCTTCCTTTTTCTGATTGCAGTACCGGCCTGGTTAGTGTGATCAGACGCCTATTAGGAGAGACAGCATTTCGCCCGTCATACACCATGGCACGTAATTTGCGTGACTTATTTTCAAGTAATTTGAGCTGTTTCCTTCTCCACAATGTCTTCAATTTTCTCTGCTATCCTTCCACTTACTTCCTAGACCCGCCTTCGCCTCTCTCCCTCCCTTTCCTCCCTTTCCTCCCCTTCCCCCTTTCCTCTGTCTTCTATTTCTTTTGTTTTTCTTCCCAAAGGTTCTGCCCATGTTAGCAATTTGATTAATTTTCTCTTATTCGTTTCACGATCCTAATTCTTCTCCATTTCTTTCCTAAGCCATTGTCCTACCGGCCCTCACGGTGCGCGTCCGAATGAGGTTTTGGATTAAAAAAATATATTATCGCCGAGACCAATTTTTTTGAGCTTACTGACCCTCTGGGAATGGGAAATGAGCAAAAAGATAATCTTTTAAAGTACATATTTTTATTTACGGCCTATTTTCAAAATGGCAGCCATTTTTTCGTAAAAATCGCATGTCTAATGCATTTATTAGGACCTAAGGCATGCTACGTCACATGAATTAGCATTTTCTGATCACAGAAGAGTAATTCATGCAATAGTTAAAATCCTAGAAGGGTACCATACAGTTAAACTACTGTTTATAAGTAGTATGTCGTGTCTTGAATAGTATTTCTTAACTTCGGGATATAATGTCGATTAAAATATGCTTTATTTGCTACTTTCGTTTGAAGGTGAATTTATCCCGGTAAGACAAAGCAAAAAGTCACAAATTTGATTGAAATAAACATGTAGAAAACACGAACAGGACCAGCATCATAAAAATTAATTCATCAAATATGTCTGGAATTATAAACACAAACAGATCGCAACAATCGATCAGAAAACTGGGGATGACTTTCAAAAAATTTGAAGTTTTTCCATGTGTCTGCAAAACTGTGATGTATGGACTCAATACATTGCTCACTGTATTGGCGGAGTCTTCTTCGTGTGTGCTCACAGAATTCTGGTACATGGAATATGATAGTGTGGATCTTGGGAGTCACATTCAAAGGCAGCTGTTCATATGCCACCTGAAACTCACTGATGTAGACTCTATCTCCTGAATTGTGGCTGCAGGGAAGCTCCAAAGCATGAAGTCACAACATCATTGAAGCAATGAAAGGCCCTCACAAATTTCAAGACACTGTGATTATTTGGACACATCGCCTTAAGTAAATCGACATTGCGCAAGAGACTCCTGGCACTGTTTCCAGTGAAGCTGCCTCCGTGCATTGCCTTACGCACTACACTGCATTTACGTAGCCACAGTTCTGCACTACTCCATTCCTTCTCAAGACCAGAAAAAAGTGTAGCTGTGGGTCCAGACAGCAGACGAAGCTCTGGAGGGGGATGCTTTCAATAATGGGAGTGGAAGAATCTGATGTGTGCACTATGGATGGATGAATGACATTAGTAAATTTCATTGCATTTCGTTTGTCCCAACCGGACTCAAAATATTTCCAGAACTGATCACTCAGAGAAGCCATTGTCCTCGGAGCACCTATAACTCCTAGTCTGCCTTTTTCCGCAGTGCACCAGCTACATGGATGCCTGATTCCATGTGGCATGAGCCCTAAAAGCATGTTGCACAATTTCAAATCACATGGAATGGAAAATTGGTGCCGCATAGCATTCAATCCTGCTTTAATCCACAACAATTTGACATTGTTGTAATTTTCCTGAACATCGGGTACTAATGCTACTATCATGCAACGCTTGACACCAGAGTCTTTGAACGTGCAACTTAATCCTGAAGACAGGCAACGGCGGGATTGAGAAATCGGACCTTGCTCATCTAATTCAAAGACTGATAGACCGATCTTGAGAAACCCCCCATCTCCATCAATACCAATGCGAATGAGCAAATCATCTCTACTCAAGTTCCTCTTGGTCACAATTTGATCAATTAGTTCATCGACATCTTTGCAGAAAACTGCAGATCTCGAGCATCTATCGCTCACTTCATCTTTACCAAGGCAGAGGAAATCCAATTCCTCCACAGCAAACAGGTCATCGAACTCGTGGGTGGCTCTGGATAGTTTGGACTTTAGCCCGGGTTTAATAACAGTTCGAGACTCGGTGGCATAACGAATATCCTTACTAAGCTTAGACATTTGCCTATCACTCAAAGTCAAATCAGTTTGAATGTGAGAAAGATCGACAGCCGACAACTGAGTAGGCGATTTCAAAGTGATTGTATTCTTGGTCTTGCCATTTAATGTTGCAAGAGATGTTCCCACGTCGTCGATGATTCGGCTAGCAACTCGTTGTTTTGTCACTTTGCTGGGGGAGTTCAACAGATTGTCAATGTTGGATATCTTTTGGCGCTTTGATAGACACGATTCTCTTGAATGAGAACATCCTCGATAAAGTTTCGAGAAGCAAAGACCACATACCCTGAAACTCGATGCTGCTGGAATGGATTCCTTGTTCGATGGACGAACAGGAGATTTCTTCATCCTTACGGCGTCCTGTTTGTCAGTTCGAGCAACACAACAAATTCGGCAAGAACACGTAGATGATGAACGAAGGATAATCGGCCGACGAGGATCATAATCATCAGACAGGGGGAAGCTCACTTCATGTCCGTTCCGCATTTTGGAAAGTAGCAAATAACATCCATTGCACAAGGCCTCCGGAAAGTTAGGATTTTCTCGATCGTAGCCATCAATGACGAAGTCCTGAATACTCCTGACATCCGTTGCAGAAAGCTTCCGAGAGCCCTTGCGATGGCAAACGGCGCAAACGCGTTTTCTATTTTCATTGTGACTTCTTTCAACGGCGTCTATCGCAGGCTACCTGCTACCTGCCGCAGCCATCTTACTGGTGTACTAATGAATTTCGACACTTCACGTCTGATTTAAGCTTGGATGTTGCAAAAATCAATTCATAGCTCTCAGAACCCATTCAAATACATTGCAACATGAACAACATGCGGCGTCATATGCAAGCTAATGTGCAAGCTAATATTTGAATTTATGCGAATGACTATTTTGTTAGAACATAGAAAGCTACTCAACCCTGAACACGAGCTTTGTGCAGTGTATTTCAGTAAAATTTGCGACTTTTTGCTTTGTCTTATCGAGATAAATTCACCTTCAAACGAAAGTAGCAAATAAAGCATATTTTAATCGACATTATATTCCGAAGTTAAGAAATACTATTCAAGACACGACATACTACTTATAAACAGTAGTTTAACTGCATGGTACCCTTCTAGGATTTTAACTATTGCATGAATTACTCTTCTGTGATCAGAAAATGCTAATTCATGTGACGTAGCATGCCTTAGGTCCTAATAAATGCATTAGACATGCGATTTTTACGAAAAAATGGCTGCCATTTTGAAAATAGGCCGTAAATAAAAATCTGTACTTTAAAAGATTTTCTTTTTGCTCATTTCCCATTCCCAGAGGGTCAGTAAGCTCAAAAAAATTGGTTTCGGCGATGATATATTTTTTAACCCTTTCGCTGCTGAGGCATATTTATTATTAGTCGCCATTGCTATTCAAGCGACCACCTGATTCTGTGGTGTAAAATCAAAACCTATTTAACGAAAGGGTGAATATTTCCAAAAAAAGTTACCTTTATTTGAAGTCAGCTCCTACCTTTCTCATAATGATATCTTTTCTTCTGTACTATTATGAAGCATTCTGAATTTGTTTGTATAGTTTGATTTCCATTCACAAATTCATATATACTTTCTATACTTTCTATGAGAGACACATCCGAATATATCATAAAATTGTTCATATTTTGGGACGACTTAGTTTGGCGCATTCGACAGTGATTTTTCTAAACAAACTTGCCAGTGAATTCTTTTGTCCTTCTCATAAAGACTGTCAATGACCTTTTTCACATACATGTACTGTTTATTGACAGATGACAACTAAACAAAGCTTGAAATACTATTATGGAAAACTTGTCGTGAGATCTTCCTACACAAAAACAAGTTCAACGTTTATAACCCCTGAAAATAAGAAATCGTCCAATGGGAGGCAAATAATAAGATATTGAAACGATTTCATGAGAAAATGATGCGAATAAGCGAAAAGGGCTTGATACGTCGAAAATTCTATCTGGGATAAAAATCCTAATTTGAAAAAATCTGAATATCAATTGAGTTTTGAGTTCTGGAATACAAACGTTGAGACCTCTTGACATTGTTAGATTTGAGCTCGATAGTAGGGGGAAGTTTTCGACCGGAAGTTTTTGGAGTCAACGTCGCAACTAAAGCCGGAAAAAGTGATGATCAAAAGGAAGAGGATATCGATTCTTATAGCACCAATCTCATCCTCGCATCTAGAATGCACGCGATTAATTTTAAAAATGGTCGCATAGATGGAAACCATAAATGCAATGAGGAGGAGATAGTCATATTTGATGCTTGAAAGGGATTCCCCAATGCATTCATTTGGTAATAATTCCTTTTAATTATTCCATTAAGCATTTTCTCCAACTTGAATTCCTTTGTCATCTTTCTGAACAAGGAAAGTTAATAATTGATGATTAGACAATTAAGTTCATGAAGAATCGTGAGGAAATAGTCCTACACCTATCAGGGTTGCTCATAACAAAAGTAATAAATTAATGCTCAGTCAATCTGGTTGAGGCAATGTAAGGCCTATCTACTGAAATTATTCTCCCCCCGTCAGGAAATAAAGGCATATCTTCAGTACCGGGGATGAGACGAGACAGAGCGTAGAGGTGAACTTCTGCACTTTTCCTCCGCTCAAATCCAACGCTGCTTCATGATCGAGATTTACTGAACACAGATTCCTAGCGTCATTCACCAAAGACAGCACTTGAGCAATTTGACTCATTTGAACAGAATCACATAAAAATTCGTAAATGTTGATTAGGTCGCGTGATCACGGTCTGAGTGAGTAGCATTGAAAATTCTCCGGATGACGTCATCACATGAAAATTACGCTCCCTGGAGGCATGCCCTCTCTGTTCCATGTAAAACTGCCCATGTGCGAAATGATTAGCTCGTTCAACGATGCTGTACTTTGCAATGGCCCGCTTATTCCTAGCTGAAATGGGAAAGCTAACCTGGTCGAGAGAGAAGCGATACCACATACCTGTGAGCCTGTGAACGAGACGAACTTGTTGACTGTATATACATTTGCCAGTTTGATAAATACGTGCGACTGACTGATGCTAGTTGTAGTAAAATAAAGAATAAGAACTAGAAAGCGTAGCGGATTAAAAGTGATAACTTTAAAGTCAGCTATTCGTGAATCTGAAAATCAGTGGAAGCATTTTCATCAATATTATGCATATTGATGAATTATGATCTTAAATATAGGACTATAAAATCAATGTCACGATTCATAATATCGATATTATAAAATAGAGTCCGATCTTATGTGTATTACATAATTATGATTATCATTTGCAATATTAACAATAAGAATGACATGAAATAAACGATTGATTAAACTGTCACAGAAAATATGCGCGGCTGTTATGATTCGAACCTACGACCGCAGGCCACCTAGACCTGAACTTTGTCTTCATAATAAAGAGAAAAAGAGTAAATTTTAAGAGTGGAATAAGCCTTAGTCAATGTGTTGTATTTTGATGCGAGAAGAGGAAAACAACTTTGTTGGCTCGCATCCATCGATGTAATGAACGAACAGTCACAATGTCTGACAGCTACACTGATGGCAAGATAGCACATTACAGACCGACAGCAGTCACAAAGAAAATGGGAATCCTCCACTAACTGTGGACTGTCTCAGATGAAGAGATTGTCACACACAGTCATTCACATAGTCATACACAACACAATGAAAAATGATTTTAAATAATAATGACATTGAATTTCATTTATGACAGTGCTACTTCAAATAACAAACGTAATTCAAAAAGTAGCTTGCGGAATCGATGGAGACAGTAGGATTTTGAAAGTTTCATAGCCTTACTGTATTCCCGAGAACAGTCCCGGACAATTTCGGTTACTAATTTCAGAGAGTTAATAGGACTAACCAAGTGACAATGATGTCATTGTTCTGCTATAACATAAATGTAACACATTCATTAAATCGTGATTTATTTTGGATTACATAGTTCGCAATTACTTGTCTTTATTTCATCTTCAATTAAATTAGTAGTGTTTCAATGATGGAGTATTTGTTGAAGAGATTGACTGAAAGTAGTAAGCAAGTGACAAACACTCGACCGGCGCCCCCCCCTCTGGAACGGCAGAGTGTCGTGGTCGGCCGCCGTGGTGCTTCGGGTCTGAGTCCCCCCCTCTGGAACGACAGAGGTTGTGATCTGTCGTGGTGTGCCGGCCAGGTGGGTTCCCGTTCACAACATGTTCGCTGACTCCCCCCCCCCTCTGCAACGACAGAGTGTGAGACTCGGGTGAGTTGGTCCGACCGCCTGGTTGACGTGGGCGACCGTCTAGGTTGACGTGGGCGACCGTCTAGGTTGACGTGGGCGACCGTCTAGGTTGTCGTGGATGGTGAAATGGCTGCCAGATTCGGATTCAGCGTAAAATTCTGCATCGGTAGGGTGAGTTTCAAGGCAATCGGCGAGAAAAAATTTTTCTTCAAAATTTTAACAGAGTTAGAATTTGGGACGTTTTGGTGTGTAGCGCCCAAACGAAGCATCGGATGAGAAAACGGAGGCCAGATTCGGAATCTACGTGAAATTTTGGGTTAGGAAGGATGTTTCCAGCGAAATCGGAGAGAAAAAATTTTCGGCTGACGTCCCCCCCCCCTCTGGACAGCTTGCTTCGATTTTGGCTTCCAGTGGACGGATTTTGTCGTGCGACAGCTCGTTTCAAAGCTAAGAGTGAGACAAATTCAGTGAAACAATCGGCTTGTTCCTATCTGTCTTCGTTTAGATGTGAGACGCCATTTAAGATTTTGGGACATTGGCGAAAAACGACAGAGTTAGAATTTGGGACGTTTTGGGCTCTAGCTTCAAAACGAAGCATCGGATTGGAAAACGGATTTCAGATTTGGAATCAGCGTGAAATTCTCTATCTGTATGGTGAGTTTCAAGTCAATCGGAGAGAAAAAATTTTCAACATTTTTCGAAAAAACGACAGAGTTAGAATTTTTGCGATGGCTGCCTACTGTAGAGCCAAAACGAAGCATCGGATGAGAAAACGGAGGCCAGATTCGGATTCAGCGTGAAATTCTGCATCGGTATGGTGAGTTTCAAGTCAATCGGAGAGAAAAAGATTTTCGCTGACGTCCCCCCCCCTCTGGACAGCTTGCTTCGATTTTGGCTTCCAGTGGACGGATTTTGTCGTGCGATAGCTCGTTTGAAAGCTAAGAGTGAGACAAATTCAGTGAAAGAATCGGCTTGTTCCTATCTGTCTTCGTTCAAAAGTTAGAGCGGTTACAAGATTTTAGGTCGGAGCTCGCTCACCTGAAAAAATCCTAAGTGTCAGAGTGACTTTGTATGGGTAAAATTTTGAAAATTTTCCAAAGTGTGGAATTTCGACCTGGGACCGTCACCAAAACATTTTTCATCAAATTTTGAAATTTCACTGACGTCCCCCCCCCTCTGGACAGCTTGCTTCGATTTTGGCTTCCAGTGGACGGATTTTGTCGTGCGATAGCTCGTTTGAAAGCTAAGAGTGAGACAAATTCAGTGAAATAATCGGCTTGTTCCTATCTGTCTTCGTTCAAAAGTTAGAGCGGTTACAAGATTTTAGGTCGGAGCTCGCTCACCTGAAAAAATCCTAAGTGTCAGAGTGACTTTGTATGGGTAAAATTTTGAAAATTTTCCAAAGTGTGGAATTTCGACCTGGGACCGCCACCAAAACATTTTTCATCAAATTTTGAAATTTCACTGACGTCCCCCCCCCTCTGGACAGCTTGCTTCGATTTTGGCTTCCAGTGGACGGATTTTGTCGTGCGATAGCTCGTTTCAAAGCTAAGAGTGAGACAAATTCAGTGAAAGAATCGGCTTGTTCCTATCTGTCTTCGTTTAGATGTGAGACGCCATTTAAGATTTTGGGACATTGGCGAAAAACGACAGAGTTAGATTTCGAATCAGCTTGATGTTATTGTCCAATGAGGATCATCATCCAATGAGAATCAAGCATTTCTTTATAAATAGCGAGCCTTCCACAGTGAGAATCATTCCATCGTTGAATCACACGAGTGACGGACGCACATTTTCTCTCTCTCTCTAGTTCCCTGTTCTATTATCCAACTAAAATGGTAAGTCGCTACTTCCCTCCCTCTCCTCCCTTGAACGTAAACTTAACACAATCTTTTTTCATTTTCAGGCATCTACTCCATCTGCTGCACTAGTAGGACAAAATGGCGGTCAAACGTTACAAGGTTCGCTACGGTCAGATCATCTACAACTGAGGCCAGTGGAAGAAACATCCAAGGGACATAATCCTACACCGCTACAGCGTAAATTTAAACAAGTCTTGCGTTATGATGATCATAGCGTAGTACTCCAAACGGGAATGCTCCCTTCCACGGATGTCAAGATAATGCACAATCAGTATGGGGACTACATACTGATCCCCGTGAGTCCGTACATTCGCCACCAACTTGATATTATTGAGGAGTACGTGACATTAAATATGGACATTCCTACTCCTCTTGCTCAAGAGTGGAAGGCGAGAGATGACAAGGATACTCCCTATAGAAAGATTTGGGATGGTAATCACATTTGCCTACCGGTATCACATTGGTGTACTTACTATAAGAAGGAGGGAGATCATTCAATACCCATCAGATGTGATGAGCTCGGAGAAGGTACTTGGGATATCCTTTTCAAAGTGAATGGGCTATATTATGGTCGACACAAGGATAATAAAATAGCCTCTCTCTCCATGCATATGGAATCCATCCTATATATTCCGAAACCACCCAACGTGGACGACATAATTGATCAAATCCTTAACAGCAGTGGTACGAAGCGCAAGTCGGAGAAGAATGCTACATCAAAACGCAAATCAAAGAAGGAGAATTGCTAGTCCTTTCCTAACTCTACCCTATGACAATTCGCTTATGTGCTTTGAGTGTCGTAGACGTGGTCTTATTAGATACATTTTACTTCTTCGTTGCCATCATATCATTTGTGTATTTTGTCGTGAAAAGCATCGATGTAATTCTTCATTTTGTTATATCATGTTATAGAACGTTTCCTTAGATGTGTAAATTTCCGTTTTAGGCTTCTATCATCATTTTTATGGATTGTGAGGGTGAACCTGTACAGGAGCTCAGTGCTATTGCTATGAACAATTGGACATATCAGATTGTTAGTGTCTATCATCAACATGCCAACTGCGATCCCAATGTTGATCAATGGGCGAGAAAACACATTCATGGACTTAATCTGAAATATTTGCAAGACTATGGCTTTTCTTGTGAAAGTGCTCTTCTTATTGACTTTAAACGATGGTTAGCTGCTTTCAATGTTATACGCATCTTTTGTAATAATCCTGGTAAGGAGAGGAAAGTATTTCCCAATCTAATCATTGATGATATTTTGCTCCCGCCTTGGGATAGTAGAGTGAATCAACATTATCATGAAGTCACGAAACGTTTTAAGGATTTGTGTGTTCCTATTTTGTGTGTTCGTTGTAGTAGCTACGTTCATAACCAATGCTTCTTTCCTCCTTACCTCAACACTGCCAAAGTCCTGTATGGTTATCATTGCTCGCTGTATGATAGTTATCAGCTGTATCTATTTTATCTCTTTCAAACCATTGATTTATAATGCATGCTTGTTACCGTTATTCAATAAATGTTACTATGAGAAGAGTTGTTGTTTTCATGCAATGGATGGGTTAGTTAAAGGGCGATCATGTCTTTCTCAAACGACTGCGGAACATTACAGTTTCATAGGCAAAGTTTAAAAGGAGCTGTTCAAGATTATGTGATAAATTTTCATAAAGATGAGACCGACATCGAAGCAGTGGTCGATGATGCTAGCACTCTATTTCTAGAGTTAATGAATACATTCTCTGATAGCATTGTCATGGCGCGATTAGTTGCGAAAATTAAGTTTAGTCATTTTGGAAAGGAAGAGGTGGAAAGTCGCTCTTTCCATTTTGCTTCTTATTCAATGGAAGTGGTAGATCACCCCCAAGAATTTTTTAAAAGACATATGATAAAAATTGCTGAACGTCTTAACGCATTTAACCATCATGGTAGCAGTCTAGTGATTGAAGCGATTTCAGATATTCACATTCAACTTTCCATAAAGAAAAATTGAAAATGCAGTGGTACTTGATTGTAGCACAACTGGTTTTCGAGCTATGTCTGCTCACTCTCGAAGTATATTCCTTCTGTACATGCGTCTATTATTTAGAAAAGGCTAGCAAATTCATATCTTCAAAAAGACTTGCTATAGACATCAGTAACGGTGAAACTATGTGTTGCAATGTATGTAAGCGAAAGGATGGAAATGAAAAGCGCATCTTCAAGAGATGTAAGCATGCTTTTTGTCAACGCTGTTTCATACGTAATTGCATTCAACTTTGCCAATGTAACCACTGTGACATTGCTCATTTCGAGTGTCACTTATGTCGCAATAGTTAGTACCTATGCAAATGTGGTAAAGATAGGTTTTAGCAAAGACTAACACGGAAAATGGCGAAACGTAAAATGACGAAACGTAAAAGTCAAAGTTTTCTTCAGCCATTCAAGCTCTCCGACGAATGAAAGCAAATCAGCGATACAATGCTATACGACATGCTAACGATAAATTCATTTGTGAAATTATTTCTCATGTGAGGAAGTTGAGGACGAAGAAATTAGCGCCAAAACAACGAAAGTTACTTAAGCGATATGCTACGAAATTGCGTTTCATCTCCAATCCTAAAGTCACCCTTCAAAGAAAGAGGAAAACTCTAACACAAAAGGGCGGTTTCCTTTCAGCAATACTTCCAATGATAGCTCCTGCCGTGGGCAACCTATTGGGAAATATCTTTGGCTCTAAGCGTTAATTATGCAAATGTTGAGTCTCAAAGTAATAAAATGGATTTCAGACTTCAATGTGATAAAGTTCTGACTGTATCAGGTCCATCTCATGCAGGTAAAACTGTTTTCACGCTGAATTTATTGGATAAAAGAAGGGAGTTGTTTAAGGAACCTATCAATCGAGTGATTTGGTGTTATGGTATTTATCAACCGTCGCTGTTTCAGGAATTGCAAAGTCGCAACTTTATTCGACATGAAGGAATTATTCCAGTGGATAAACTTCAGTCTAATGATGTTGTTGTATTGGATGATTTATTAAAAGAAAGTAAGAATTCAAAAGATGTTACAGATATGTTCACTCGCGCAGCACACCATAAAAGGTGCTTTATCATCTATATTACACAAAATTTGTTTCCTGATGGAAAAGAAGCTCGTACACGAAACCTGAATACACACTATTATGCTATTTTCAAGAATCCGCGAGATAAAAGTCAATTTGAAATTTTAGCGCGACAAGTTGCACCCAGAGGATCAAAAGCCTTAATTGAAATTTTTCAAGCAGCTACTGAAAAACCATACGGTTACTTATTCATTGACTTTACGCAAGAGTGTCCGGAAGAATTTAGATTTCGAAGTGATATTTTGAAAACTCCCATGATTATCTACAAACTATGAGTTCTTATTCTCGCATGATTGTTATTCCTCAGGATGAATATGTACAATTGACTGCCATGCAGCAAGTAAAGCAACCTCTTGCAAATCAAATGTATAGGAAAGAAATAGATTATCAGCAAAATGTTCACATCAAAGATCCACATCGTGCTGTATTATTACAATCGGAAACTGTTGAGCAATTGAAAAACTTGAAGAATAAGATGCGTGACTCTGTATCGACTGCTGCTACATCCCCTCCCACACTCACTAAGCAAACAAGAGGAAGAACTCGACGTAGATCTACATCGCCACTAAAACTGGTAAAAGGAAAACGTAAAACAGCTCCTCCTAGGAAATACATGTTCTCAGACTATTAATATGAAGCAGATGTGTTGCTTGCCATGTAATGAGCCGCCAGAGGTGAATGTCGTTGTCACTTGCACTTGCTGCGCCAGCTCTCATAATGAAACCCCTAAGCAATGTGAACACGATCGCAAAACCGCTAAAGCTAAATGCTGCAGTTGTTGTAAATGTAGAAAGGCAAGAAAACAAAAAGATGAGAAGGAGGAAAAAGAGTCAGCCGTCATCGACTGAACGTTTGAAGTCAATCTATTATGATGTAAAACATCCGGCAGGATTTGCATCTATCAAGAAATTATCAAAAGCGAGTGGTCTTCCACAATCACAAGTGAAACGATGGTTAAAGGGTCAGGCTACCTATACACTCCACAAACAAGCGAAAAAGAAGTACCGCACCCGCCATTATATTGTTCATGACATCGATGAACAGTGGCAAGCAGATTTGTGCGATGTTGCCTCCATTTCAAAACATAACTCGGGCAATAATTTTATTTTAACCGTCATTGATATTTTCTCGCGTTATGCGTGGGCTCAACCTTTAAAAACTAAAGAAGGGAAAGGAGTAGCAAAAGCATTCCAAACAATTTTTCGAGAACGTCGCATTCCAAAAAGAATTCAGAGTGATCAAGGAAAAGAGTTTGAAAATCAGCATGTGACAAGATTATTTGAGAGGCATGACATTGAGTTGTTTAGTGTAAAGAGCGCTTATAAAGCTGCACTCGTTGAACGTTTTAATCGCACATTAAAAAATCGCTTGTGGCGACATTTTACTGCCAACTTGACACAAAATTGGACAAAGGTTCTACAAGATACACTCCATGCCTACAATCACTCTATCCATCGTTCTATTGGACTCAGACCAGTAGATGTAAATGCTGACAATGTAGATAAAGTGCGCGAATCATTCCAACGTAAACGCACTCATGTGAAAAGTGATGTGAAAATTGGCGATAAAGTTCGTATCTCAAAAGTGAAAAGTGTTTTTGCTAAAGGGTACCTTCCGAATTGGACAGAGGAGGTATTTACAGTATCAAGGATTAATCAAAAAGACTCTCCGACCACCTACAAGTTGAAAGATTACGATAATGAAGAAATTGAGGGTAGCTTTTACCGCGATGAGATTGAGGTAGTCACTGAAAGTGAAACATATTTGGTAGAGAAAATCATTCGATGTAAAAAACGGCAAGGTGAAGAATGGTGTCTTGTTAAATGGACTGGTTATCCTTCAAGTATGAACTCTTGGATGCGTCGTGCCGACATCTTTCATCTAAGTGATCGACAGTGATTCATGCAAAGTTGTAACTAACAATGTTTAGGGTTTGAGCTATGAATCCAACTGCCTCATTTTATTCACGACCCTCCTATGTAAGTGGCGGAGGACAAATTTACATCGTCGCTCGCCGCCAACGTGGAGGTAGCATACTTGGTGCACTGAAATCTGTTGTAGCACCTCTCATATCCAATGTCGGAAATTCTTTAAAACGAAATGTTTTAAGTAATGCCGTTGGCTTTGCTGGTGATGTTGCTAGTGATCTTTCCAGAGGTAGAAGTTTTAAGAGCAGTTTGTTGAATCGTGGGAAGGAACGCGGTTTAAAAACATTGAAGCAGACCATTGCTGGTGTTACTCAAGGAAAGAAATCACCTAAACGAATGAATAAAGGAAGGAGGAAACATCGCGGAGCTGGTAAGGTGCGATCTTCAGTCAAAAGGCATTCACGCAAACGTCGCAGAGGCTCTAATCATTCATCAGGCGCTAAACGACGACGCTGCTATAACTTCTAATCATGGAGTGTAAAACTTCCGGTTTTTGTTTGTTCGATCAACAAGCCATACAGACAGATATTCTTAGTTCAAGTATTGTAGATTATCATCCTCGAACAGCTGAGAATGCTGGTCCCATTGAATTTGTTATTCCTGGTGGTAGTGATGACTACATAGATTTGAGTTATGCGATGCTTGATTTGAGGTTTAGAATTCAGCAAGCAGATGGAACTGCTATTGACGATGCACATAAAGTTGGACTGAACAATTTACCATTGACTACATTACTTCGTGATGTTTCTCTAACGATTGGAGAGCAGCAAGTGGAAGGTGGTCAAAGCGATTATCCCTATAAATCATATTTCAATCATGTATCACAGTTTCATCCAGCAGCACAAAAAAGTCATATGGAAGCCATGGGATGGTACAGAGATGAAGCAGGAAAATTTGATGTTGAAACAAACAGTGGCTTTGTAAAGCGATCTGCTATGATTAAAGATAGTAGAGTATGTCAGCTATATGGTCCGCTGAATTTAGACTTCTTTAGACAGTCAAAGTTTTTACTGTGTAATACCAGCATGCGACTCAAGCTGACATTGAATAAGCCTGAATTTGCGCTGAATGCATTTGCTAAAGTTGACAATTTTAGAATTCATGTGGAAGATATTGCACTTTACATTCGTCGAGTAGTACCGAATCCAAGTGTCATTAGAGGGCATGCTGAAGGCCTTAACCGCCAAAATGCCATTTACCCCATTCAGCATACAAAGCTTCTCACCTTTACAATTCCGAAAGATCAAAAGAGTTTCATGAAAGATGGCCTCTTTCCATCAGAAGCACCGAAGCTCCTCATGGTGGCAATGGTTGAAAATGATGCATTTAATGGTAATATAAAGAAGAATCCTTTCAATTTTAAACACAATCAGTTAAGTGAAATTGCTTTACGTGTAAATGGTGTGAGTCATCCTGGTCCACCCTACAAAACAGATTTTGCTTCGGATCAATTTATGCGCAGTTATGTTGATTTTATGGATGTCTTTGGCTTTTACAATACGGATGACACCAACGGACTGACTATGAAAGAGTTTAAGAGTGGATATACTATTTATGCATTTGATTTGACTGCTGACAGCGATATTAGTGCACCCTATCGTCAAGCGAACGTGCCTCATAATATTCGTTTGGATTTGACGTTCAAAAGAACACTACCTGAGACGATCAATGTATTAATTTATGCAGTCTTCGATTCAAATATTGAAATTACAAAGTATCGTGACGTGATTCTTCAGTATAATCGTTAATGAGTTGGTTGACTGCTGACGATATTAAGACTAAAGTACAGCACAATGCAGACGAGGCGACGTTGAAAGCTTTCGATAATGTCTATTCGCTCGATACCTTACCACCTGCAGTAAATCACTATCCCATCTTTATTGTGCTAAACACTCATTCACAGAATTTAGGCGGTGAGCATTGGAAAGCGATCTTTATTGGAGAAGACCGACGTGGTGAACTATTTGACTCTCTTGCTCAACCTCCAAATATACCAACACAGCAGTGGTTGAGAAAACATACGCGTCAATATCAGCGAAATGAACGCATACTACAACATCCACTTTCATCAACGTGTGGTGCTTTTGTACTGTACTTCATCTTAAAACGTTTACATGTATCTCGATTTGCATCTATTATTCAAAACTTTTCATGTAATCCATCCTCTAATGAAAAAATGATTTGTAAGTTCTATCATGATTTGAAATAAAAATATCATGTTGGAAAAATTGTTTTTTATTTTACAATCCGCTGGGTACGTACATACTCAATGAGATAGTCTAGGATCATATTTGCTTGTACATGGGATTTTAGTCCAGTAATGATCACTTTACTATTATGAAAGATTGCCGCATGCACAGGTAACCAACAACTAATGAGAGCTGCAGGAAAAAGTTCGGGTTCATAACACAAACTGTAACTGCTGGTACGAATCTTCAAAAATGATAGACTGTCACTCAATTGAGTAGAGATCACCATATTGTCCACAGTCAGATTCGACATCACACACCTCTCCCTCTTCCATATCCGACGTAGTAGTCTTTGTAGCTCTAAGCGCATTGACTGCGCCGATGAATGAGAAAGGGCGCCGAGAATCTGTACAGTCCCATTTGGGAAGAGTTGAAGATTTCGTGAATTGTTCATCTTCACCACTAACATTTGAGGACGGCCCGGGTAATACTTGCTGTTTGGAAGCTGTTGGTGTAATGTTGTGAGATCGATTTTGGTGTAGAGTCTGAAGCGACGGAGAATGTTGACGATGGTGTAGCGATGGCGCTTCATGATGAAAGAATGAGTAAATTGAGCGATGTACCTTCCTTTTATACTTTTCCCAACTACCTTGATGAAATGTGAAGTTAGTATGAAGTTGGGAATGATAGAGTTGAATTCGCCGATTGTTGACGCGCAGCCAGATGCGATTTCCAATACGTGAATGTCTTTTCATATAGAAGTATTTCAAGTCCTTCATGATATGATGTAGAGATTGAAAATGACGATAAGATAAAGCAAACTCTCTTCTCACATTTCCAGTTGAATCTTTGAAATAGACGTTTCGATCATGATCCGTTTCAATACGTTGTAGGGAATCTAATTTCCAACTCATGATGCGTGGTAGTCATGTCTGATTAAGATTTGCATAGTAGGGCGATGAACTCACGACGAATAAATGTCATGATGGAGCGATGTATGTATCTTCTATACTTCTCCCAATTGTATTTGCGAAATGAGAAACAGTTTGCGGAATGAGAATGGTAGATTTGAATTTCATTTCTGTAATGTTGAAGCCAAACTTGATCACCCAAGGAGATGAATCTTAATGTTTCAAAATATTCCAAATCCCTCATGATATCATTGAGGTTGACAAATTGTCGCCATGTTAATGTAATTCCTCTTGATGTATGACCATGAGAATTTTTGAAATGTACGTTTCCATCACGATCAACTCTGATATATTGTAGAGAGTCCAAAATCCAAGTCTTCATGATGTTATGCAAAGTTGCAGATTAGCAATATAAAAATGTCGTTTTATCATATTTTGCTTAGCAATGCGGCTACAAAGAGATTTACTAGTAATCGAGCTGCACTCTTTTCTACTCCCATTGATCATGTACAACAGCTAAATGGAAATTGGGAAGTGGGTGTCACTCAACTTGTTTATAGCAACTGTGTCTATACTTTTGATCATGAGGTGATGACTATTAATATGAGGCGTACAGCTGCTTACCAATGTGAAAAGGGGTGCCGAGTATACATTCCACAGTGGTCAAAGAAAGATCTCTTATCATGTAAAAAGTTTATATATGATTTCTTGAATAAAGCGTGTAAACATATTGTCCAATTTACTCCGCACAATGATGATTATAATTATGTACATCATGTAGTTGAGAAAGATTGGATTGTTGGTTTAAGTCCAAGTTTAAGAAATGATTTAGGCTACCTCGCTAGCGCCTTAACAAGCTATGATAATTTTAACGTTAATTACCACATAAGTGGTCATAAACAGTTAATATATCGAGAGGAAGCTTATTATGTAGATCTTATTCCAAGAAATGAGAAGACGTTGGTGAAGAAGATTGTGATTAAGCCAAGAAAGACAAACATGACTCGTGAAACATTATTGAAGAAATTTAATTATCTCCTTCGAGTTGATGGTAAACAAGTGGCAACATTGACTTATATCAAATCATCTAATCATATTGCAATAAGCAAATTAAATGATGATGATCTAGTATTAGTTTGTTCAAAAGATTTTCATCAGTTCTTACGACATCGTTCTGCAGCTGTTCATGGAAAATCTGATATGCAACATTTACCATGTGAAAGGCCAAATCAATTTGATACAGAATGGGCCGTATCTTTATGCAGAAAGTGTGTAGAGCCTTTTGGTGGTTTCTTACATGAAACAAGAGTGTTGATGCCTCGCATTATTACTTCGGTTAAATTGGTTGTAGATTATTTAAATGAAGTGATTAATGAGCAACATATTTCATTTTCTGAAAAAGAAGGTACTTTGTCTCTCACTATAAATGGAAAAGGTATTGAACTAATTATGGATAAAACTCTAATGGACATTTTGGGTTTTGATCAAAATATCTTTAAAAGTGGTACTGTAACCAAAGCTAGCGCAGACATGTCGCTATCGCGTCGTATTAACTATTTTCAGATATATTCCAATATTGGTGAAGATGTACGTGTGGGAGATGTTGAAGCTCCATTGCTAGCAATGATACCATACCAGCCAAAAAGCTGCAGTATTTTATCTGAGCATACTTTCAAGAAAGTGCATTATACAAAGCTAAAATCAAACTACATCCCACAAATTGATATTGCCATTTATGATGATGCTGGTGCGTTGATTCCTTTTCATAAAGATGCTGTGACAAGTATTACACTCCATTTCCGAATGAAGAGTTAATGCAAAAGTATGCTATTATATTTTTCCAATGTGAATAATATGGAAAGTGAAAATAAGGACTCGTTTCTAATCTACTTGCCCAGTAATGCTTCTATGAATAAATTTCCCAAAAATAAACCATCAGACTATCGAGTAGAATTAAATCGGCCACTGCATTTAGAAGGTGAATGGGAGGTTGGCGTTTCTAGTATTTGCTTTGATAGCAATATTCAGAATGTGAATGATTTGGAAGAAATGATATTGACTCCTCGCACCCATGATGGAATAACGATGAATAATGCATTCCAGTTCCCATACAATTTAACATCAGATGGAAAATGGAACTATGAATGGATTCAGATAAAATCAGATTCTTATGAGCCATTTGGGAATGAGAAAATTATTAAGGCATTCAACAGTGGTAATACTTCCATCATGAAGAATAAAAATCAGAAAGCTTATGAGTTTACTATCTATCATTGGAGTGGGAGACAGTTCCTCCGCTTTCATTCTTTTACTAAAGGTCTTACGCTGAGGTTGGATAGTGAATTCTATCCGCATCTTGGTTTTGGCCATGGACTACATCTAACGTCAATTGCTACTGCAAATGTTAGAAAAGTTTATTCAAATCGAATCAACAAATTTCATTATAGATTTAAAATATTTGATGAAGATGTTGTAGAATGCGAAGAACGCATCATTTTGAAAAAGCGTGGTGTTCAACCTTTATCACTTATTGAGTTAGTAAAACGATGGAATGAGACTGTGGGTAAGAAGTATGGAGAAAAAATTATGGCGGACAAAAATAAGTTGGTTATTCAGAAATATAATGACAAACTTACAGTTTATTTCTCTCCAACCTTGCGTCATTTTGTAAGACATTATACACCTATTATTGGAAGCGGTGTGGTGTATGCTTCTCATGAATATCACACTAAAGCTGATTCAGTTAATGATGAATGGTGGGTGGACATCTATGGCGATCGCATCAAGAAAATTTACCAGTCTTATGAAGAATCTAAAGTTGCTATCAATATAATGCCGCGTCTATATCATACAGTTGAAAGCTTCATTCATGTAGTAAATCCTTATATACAACAGAAGTTGAAGCATGTGATGAAAAGTAAATATGATGTAAAGACACACCACATTTCGTTTTCAATTGAAAATCAACGCGTTGTTCTGAAACTGGGTGATGACATTCAATGTCAATTGAGTAAAAATTTGAAAAAACTCTTTGGTTTTTCAATGCTACAAACAGTGTTTGCTGCTGCGCATACGATTGGTATAGAAACACCAATGACACTTGATAAACATGAACAGCACCTTTACATTCAAAGTGATTTGATTCTACCTATTTCTGTTGGTGAGAAAAAAGAATACATTTTACGTGATTTCATTCATGATAAAGACGCTTCATATGGAATAGTCGAGAAGATGTTTGAATCTATTTTCTATCATCCCGTCGTCAAACAAACTATACCCTCTATTGCTATCAAAATTACCAATGGTTTACAAGAGTGCATCCATGTGAAAGATACTAAATCCCTCGTTACTTTAGTGTTTCGGAAAACAAAGTGAAGTCATTGTGATATGTTTATTGAAATATGTACATGAATGTGAAGCAATAGACTTTATACAACATCCACTGAAAATATATACATGAGCGCACTTCAATAAACATTGTTATATACAAAAAGTCTTTTTACTTCGTGAAGGGTGGAAATATACAGGGATAGGAAAAATGTCTTTCAGTGGAAAAGTCATCACATGGGGAATGTACAGATGTGGACACATATTCACAAGGAAAAAACAATCTCATGCGATACATAAAACAACAATGTTTATCTACAGAAATCAACATCAAAATACTAAGTTAAGGATGATTATGCTAAGACGTCTCCTGAATGTGGTAGTGTGAGTTTAATTCTTTTGGGTGGTGGTATGTTTGTGTCAGGATGTCCATGTGGAAGAGATATGTTGTGTTCTAACCAGCACCTCTTATCCTCCCATGCTGAAAGCGCCCGTTTCCTAAAAGTATGAGTTTTGATCTCATGCGACTTAGATTTTAAGATTGTCATATTGACAAACGTTATATTTTTATTTCTATAGGCTTTCCTGAAATTCTTATGTTTCATATTTTGCACAATGGATTTTGATATGCCTTTAGCGCGCTTAATGCTATCATCACTATCCTTTAATTTCATAGAATACATTTTTGGACGGAGGAGAATCATTTCATCTATTTCCTTCCCTGCTGTCTCATCCTTAAAGCAGCCAAGTTTTGCCTTATTTTTGATGGAGTAGAGTGGATGATCAGCAGGATAATTTGATGTATCAAAATATCTTTCTAAAGATTTTCCTACTTCATTGAAATTTAAATCTTTTTGAGTGGTAATACCTAAGAAGAAACTATCTGTATCACCACCCAACAAACGAACCTCTTTTACGAGAGGACATGGTTTTAGTATTTTATAAAAGAGTTGGTACATTTCAAGCTTAGAATAATCTAGTACAGCTTGACCAATATAGATGGGTTTGCACAACTCAACTTCAGATTTTATCATTTTAACACCTATAAGGTCCTCATCGATAATGTCTCTATCGATGAATAGAGGTGATGAGGTCAATTTGTGATACTTTTGATCATCATTAACTAGTTTGTAGTTTACGCGCTTTCTAACATCCTCCATCGTCTTACCAAATAGACTGTTGTTCTTATATTTATAAAAATCTTTTTCAAAGTTATTTTGGGCTAGTGCACGTTTCTGGCTGTTGCTATCAATATATGGCTTGAGGAAGGCTTTCTGTCTAAATGTAATAATGCGGTGAACTCTTTTTAAAATCATACCCATTTCTAAATAAAATTTTAAGATGCTAAAGTGGACTAGATAGTTTTCTTTATCATACTGGGTGAGTAAAAGTTTGCGACAAGGCTTATAGTCGGGTTGTCCACATGATTCTAAATCTTTATGAAATTGTTTCATAAAGTCGGAAAACATATCTTTACTCACTTCACCTGATTCGGGTGCGAGTGGAAAATCTACGGTTTTATGTTTAATATTATTTGGATAGATTAGATCTATCTCAAAATAATATCCCCAATCACCTTCATCTGGAATTGCTAGTATGTTAGAAGGGTTGGAGAAATGTTGAATATCACTATCATCTAACCAGCTAAACTCAGAGTGAGGTAGCGGTTTGGATAATGAACTACCATACAAATTATTTTGGTCATAATACTTCAGATGAGTCTGGTCATTGCCTACTGTTTCAGATTTTAACCTATGTTTATTTACAAATGTGAGACCACCGCGAATTCCTCGCTCAAATAAATTATACATCTCTGGATCTTGTAAGAGATGAATGGTCTCACCAGTCATTTTAAAAGCAGACTTAAATGACATGGCTGGCAGACTGACAAAGTGGACGGGATCTAACTTATCTTCTTCTAATGCCACTCGTCGAAACTCCTGAAATACATCAGCCAGCAAAAATACATCTAACTTAAGGTAGGCAATCATATATTCACCAAATGTATGGCAGTCAAATTTTATCCATGCATCTTGTGCATGATCATAATCTTCGGTCTTACATTCTGCGCCGGTCAAATCATTTTTAAATTTATCTATGGGCGGAAGAGAAGTCTCGCCGAGTTTACTAATCGCATCAAAATATGCATATGGAAAGACTCCTTTCCGTGTGATGACTTCATCGGTTAGATTTGGGTATTGTTTCTTAAGATTTTGTGTTAGTGGAAGAGACTTTAGATTTTGCACGAGAGAGGCCAGTGATGCAGTCATAAATTGGTAGGAATCTAAAAATTTTATATCAAAATAGACCGTCTTATTTTCTTTAGTTTTATCGACAGGCACTTTTGCTGTCATGGCCATAAACTTCTCTCTCGTTTGCGCTATTACATCAAGCTTCCACTCTTTCATTTGACCTAAACCTCCTTTTATTATCATATGGCTGTCGTAGCCCTTGAAATTATGGAAAATGACGGGTAATGTACGCCGTTTCATCCTAAGTGAAAAATTGCATTTTGAACAGAGTGCGTTTCTAAATTTACCATTGATGTGATCATGGTCGCGCACTTTCTTAATCTTATCATCGTCAAATGTTTTCCTACATTTGGGGCAAATGCTGCAACTATCAAATTTTGCTTGATCATCTGCTGTCATATGCAATGATCTGCGATAGAGTTCACCATCATGTTTTTGTTGAAATTTTACAGCCTGTTCGAGGAATTGTAGGAATTGGTAAATACAATCCTCACCTTGCCAGACGCGCATTTTATTTTGCCTACTCCTAAAGTGATCATGCCATACTTCATAGCAGGAAATGGCTGCTGGTCGATGGATGTTATCATCGATATAACATTCGATGTCAGCATAGATGACACGAAGAGGACTAAGTTCATCACCATTCTCTCTACATGAAAACTCCTTATCTTTGGGCATGCGCTCCATTTGCAGTTTACCTCGCTTACACCATTCGTAATGAGTTTCAAATTTAGTTTTCCTCCTAAAGTGGCGAATACATCTGTCGCAGTAATATAACTCTCTACTAGAGTTTTCTAAGTGGTGGTATAAGCGAGAGATTTTGGGAATACCGCAGTAGTGCCATTCCTCACTATCATCCTGTTTTACTAATAACAGGTTTACTGTACGTTCATAACAACTCGAACGCGAGTTGTAGCGCACACCCTTCAATCCTTTTTCCCAAACATGGAGAACTATTTTGATGTTGTTCAATTTTTCAAATTTTTCTATATCTTTAATTTTCATATCGTCACTATTACAGTCATCGAAGTTTAATTCATTCTCCCACTGTTGATACTTACTCTTGCGGTATCGACTATTCTGCACATCATTATAGTGGAGAATGGAGAGGACGGCATACTTAAAACATTGCGATTCGCAATCTACAGAAATGACTGCTGCTTTATTTCTTAAATTTTTCGGAAGTTTAAAGGAGCCTCGACCACTATGATTTCCTAATAAACTGATTTTAATCATGGCGGTCTCAATACCATCAAAAACGAGTCCACTATCACGCTCGTTAAATTTATCTATATTTAATTTTAACCCTTGGATATGAAAATTTATCCAAGACTCACAGTCTACAACGTCGGTTGCAGGAGAGGAGGGTATGTGAAACTCCAACCTCTCTATTATTTGTCCAGTATGGTGGTCGATTTTTACATATTTTATTTTAAGATAGATGAGCGCCTTCATTCTAAAATTGTCTAAATTGTTGAAGAGCGCTTCTATCAATGATGAATTTTGATGAAACCATTCCTCAAAGTTAGCAATGGTTTCTGAGGAGTCCATCTGGTAGTTCCTCACTAAATTATTTATGGACACCTCAGTGAGTCGGATAGAGGAGGTACCGTTGGTGTAGGTATCGTTCGTGTGTGTATGTTGAAGTCTGTGCGAAGATAGTTCAAAACGTGTCTCGAAAGACTGAATGCATAAATCGCGAGAAAAGGAGACATCGTTAACAGAATCATCCCTACCTTCGGAGATTGATGCCGGCTTAGGTCTACAAACACCTCGCTTGATGTGTCGGATGAGATCACGCTTCCTCGTGAAGATGTGTCCACAGTCAGCACATTGCCGATCGTCGCATTCCCGTGACAATGTTGAATGGAACTGGTATCACCTGAAAGAGAAATCATTCTTTCATCTCTGTTCAAGTCTCAGTGTATTGTTACAACCTACCTTGACTCAACAACTCTAAACTTTCCTCGAGAAGGGAGGGTGTTGGTGATGAAGTTGATGCCTGAAATTGAGGAAGATGCTATTAGCCACACGTTTGAGGGAGATGAGAGAGGAAATTTTCAACTTACCATTTGAACGAAATTATGTTTAAGCTTGATACTTCAACAAGATAGAGACTTCACTCAAATTTGGAATTCACTAAAGAGCAGTTCACTTGTACGCTCAAATACAGAATTCGTCAGAGAACAGTTCACTTATGCGTCTCAAAGACAGAGTGAAATGATACGGATGTCACTTTGCTTATATACTTTCATTCTCTTCATTCATTGGATGTTCATTCTGATTGGCTGCTTGTGTATACTTAAGAATTAGAAAACATTTCAAAGTCATTATTCACAGTCAACATGACAAGCCCTCCAACAACATCAAACACAAAATTCTCTTCTCCATGCTCAACACCAAAGGCGCTCGTTGCACCAAACGCTCCAACGAAGGGGAAGGTGGAGAAGGTGTACCGACTGGACAATATACGAAAGTTGTCATTACCAGCGGATGAGGAAGAGGAGAGTGTATGTGAGAAGGAGTGTCCCGACTTAACAGGCGTGAGGTGGAAGTATCTCCAGTACGATACTGACGATGTGATGGAGATCACCAGCACGAAATTCCTCCACCAATTATGGGAGTGGTACACCCCTAACTCCCAGCCACGAACTATGGCAGAGTGGGGAGTATATTGATAAAGTGAGGCTCGCAGTGGAAGAACGATTAAAGCAACTGAACTGTTTTTGTTATCTATGTGAAGCCAGACTCTGGGACGATATTGACGATGAAGACCTTTTGAAATACATGCCATAATAAATTTTTATTTCGTATTATCTTTGCTTTCATACTGACGTACTTGAATGGGGCTTCAGTGGATGATTTAACCATGTATACATTTTCATTTGGAAATAGTAGCACGCTTAGTCTAACTTGTAAATCTTAAAACATTTCATATGGACGATGATGATAGATGAAATAGTGTCAAATAAAATTAAGATAGCTTACACTTCTGATACAGGGATAGCAATCGACTGCGATCCATGTGTAAAGAGCTTGTTAGACTACGGATGGGGTTAAGTGGATGATTTAACCATGTATACATTTTCATTTGGAAATAGTAGTACGCTTAGTCTAACTTGTAAATCTTAAAACATTTCATATGACGATGATGATAGATGAAATAGTGTCAAATAAAATTAAGATAGCTTACACTTCTGATACAGGGATAGCAATCGACTGCGATCCATGTGTAAAGAGCTTGTTAGACTACGGATGGGGTTAAGTGGATGATTTAACCATGTATACATTTTCATTTGGAAATAGTAGCACGCTTAGTCTAACTTGTAAATCTTAAAACATTTCATATGGACGATGATGATAGATGAAATAGTGTCAAATAAAATTAAGATAGCTTACACTTCTGATACAGGGATAGCAATCGACTGCGATCCATGTGTAAAGAGCTTGTTAGACTACGGAAGAGAGAAGTGTGTTATGTTGCGTGTGGCGCGTGAGTGTCCTCCCATTTCATTCCATTCATTATTTTTCTTCCCCTCTGCATTCCATATCCGAGGATATGTGGCGGGCTTGGGACCGCTTTAGCTGCATTAGAAGGTTGGCCCTTAAAAGAGCCCATGGGTCGTTCTCCGTCCACCGACACTCCTCTCACTTCTGCAAAAACTCTGAAAGAAAAAGAATAGGAGATTAGATGAGCTACAAAAATGATCATGTTGAGGAAGCTTACTGGGAACTTTCTTCCGAACTTTTCGGACGACGAAGTCTTCAAGCTGACCGGTAACGTCCATACTCATGTGGAGACATCGGACTCCGTCGCCCTCATAACACTGCTGTGTCACGTTGGGATCATCCGTGATGGTTGGGGCGTCGCATACATTGTTCTCAAAGAGGGGAAGATGGACTTCATACACTCTCCTTTTTCGACACTTCAAACGCTCATGCAGTCGCTCCACTTCACCCGTCAACCTCTTATTAATAACCTTCACCTCCTCCGTCTCCTTCACCACGCTTCGCATCCGCTCTATCTCTTCATCCTTCCTCGACACACTCGCCTGCAAACTCTCCACCAAACCTGCCTTCCTCATCAACTCGCTCCTTTCCGCCATCCATTCCTTCTCCTTCTTTCTCAAGCTCTCCAACTCTTCCCTTGTTGCCCTATACCCCTCAACCTTCACCTTCAGCTCTTCATTCTCCTTCAAAACTTTTCTATTATTACTTTCCAAAGCCATCACACGATCCTTCATTCTCACAAATACCTCCGTGTCATACGCCTCTTGCTGCCGTGGCGATGACGCTGCCATCGGCTTAGCCACTTCCTCCCCCTCCCACTCTTCCTTCAAATCCGCTATGTCCCCAAACAAATCTTCCATCACCGCATCCAAATCAACATCATCCTTCTTCTTCATATTCGCTCTCAACTCAACTTCCTCATTCGAACTCCCATCACTCGAACTCCCCTCACTCGCATTCCTCACCACTTTCTCCCCAATCACGTCCTGAATCGTTGCCACCGCCTTTGTCACCTCTTCCCTCTCCAACAACTCTCCTCAAACCATGCCTTGAACCCCTTCTCTCCGATGTTCCCACTCTCACACTGCAAATGCGCCTTCATAAATTCCTTCTCATCCCCCATCACACATTTCCGACAAGACACACACAACCTCAACATCACTTTCCTCTCATGGCCCATCGTCCCTCTTTTTCTTTTAAATGTTTCTTGAGTTCGCTACCTCTAGCAATCTTGCCACAACTGCACTTGCCCACTAGCATCTTGGCGTTACTCGCTTTCGTCATGATAATTCTGTAAAGATAGAGTAAAATTTGATAGCAAGTGTTTATAGGATACTACTTGCTGATATGCATTGAAAGACTAAGTCACCAAACATTTGATAGCAAGTCAGCAACCGTTTGGGTGTTAAGCTCTTGAATCCGTTACAGGCATTACTCAGAGGGGATCTTATCCCAGCTCCAAGGCCTCGACCCACAAATCCAACCTCGATCGGACAGAGCGTGCGTCATATCACTGTGTTGGTATCCGGGCCCCAGTTTTGACATGAAAACCGGTGGAGTTATTTACAAGAGGAAACGACCCAAGTCACAGAGACTCATAAACGACTGCTTTTTATTCAAAAACTTTAATTATTATCATTAAATATGAATTTAAATTTTTCAGTATTTTAGTACTACTCAAAAAAAAGTTTATAAGTAGTCTGTCACCTTCAGCATAGCAAACGCTGTCGAATGTTTTTTGAATCAAGTCTAAAGGACTTGTAGAAGCAAAGTTATAGCCGTTTGAAGATTTCGGCCTACTATCATCAAATGGTCAGTCATGCTATACTGACTAACCTATAAGTCTGACACCTTAGCTGATATCAGCAATGTAAAGTCAGAAGTCCGATATCGGACCTCAAGAGAAACGACTTACCTGTAGTCAGTTTCTCAACTTAGTGAAATTCCTCTCCCGATCCCGTTCTTATATACCCTGTGAATATGCAATCGATAAGAGGGGGGGGGACGTCAGTGAAATTTCAAAATTTGATGAAAAATGTTTTGGTGACGGTCCCAGGTCGAAATTCCACACTTTGGAAAATTTTCAAATTTTTACCCATACAAAGCCACTCTGACACTTAGGATTTTTCAGGTGAGCGAGCTCCGACCTAAAATCTTGTAACCGCTCTAACTTTTGAACGAAGACAGATAGGAACAAGCCGATTGTTTCACTGAATTTGTCTCACTCT
The DNA here is from genome assembly GCA_907163375.1 of Prostheceraeus crozeri. Classification (NCBI taxonomy): domain Eukaryota; kingdom Metazoa; phylum Platyhelminthes; order Polycladida; family Euryleptidae; genus Prostheceraeus; species Prostheceraeus crozeri. Next base: position 171,577 of record CAJQUW010007522.1, read on the forward strand.
TAGCTTTCAAACGAGCTATCGCACGACAAAATCCGTCCACTGGAAGCCAAAATCGAAGCAAGCTGTCCAGAGGGGGGGGACGTCAGTGAAATTTCAAAATTTGATGAAAAATGTTTTGGTGACGGTCCCAGGTCGAAATTCCACACTTTGGAAAATTTTCAAATTTTTACCCATACAAAGCCACTCTGACACTTAGGATTTTTTCAGGTGAGCGAGCTCCGACCTAAAATCTTGTAACCGCTCTAACTTTTGATCGAAGACAGATAGGAACAAGCCGATTCTTTCACTGAATTTGTCTCACTCTTAGCTTTCAAACGAGCTATCGCACGACAAAATCCGTCCACTGGAAGCCAAAATCGAAGCAAGCTGTCCAGAGGGGGGGGACGTCAGCGAAAATTTTTTCTCTCCGATTTCGCTGGAAACATCCTTCCTAACCCAAAATTTCACGTAGATTCCGAATCTGGCCTCCGTTTTCTCATCCGATGCTTCGTTTGGGCGCTACACACCAAAACGTCCCAAATTCTAACTCTGTCGTTTTTTCGAAAAATGTTGAAAATTTTTTCTCGCCGATTGACTTGAAACTCACCATACAGATAGAGAATTTCACGCTGATTCCAAATCTGAAATCCGTTTTCCAATCCGATGCTTCGTTTTGAAGCTAGAGCCCAAAACGTCCCAAAGTCTAACTCTGTCGTTTTTCGCCAATGTCCCAAAATCTTAAATGGCGTCTCACATCTAAACGAAGACAGATAGGAACAAGCCGATTCTTTCACTGAATTTGTCTCACTCTTAGCTTTCAAACGAGCTATCGCACGACAAAATCCGTCCACTGGAAGCCAAAATCGAAGCAAGCTGTCCAGAGGGGGGGGGGACGTCAGCCGAAAATTTTTTCTCTCCGATTTCGCTGGAAACATCCTTCCTAACCCAAAATTTCACGTAGATTCCGAATCTGGCCTCCGTTTTCTCATCCGATGCTTCGTTTGGGCGCTACACACCAAAACGTCCCAAATTCTAACTCTGTCGTTTTTTCGAACAATGTTGAAAATTTTTTCTCTCCGATTGACTTGAAACTCACCATACAGATAAAGAATTTCACGCTGATTCCAAATCTGAAATCCGTTTTCCAATCCGATGCTTCGTTTTGAAGCTAGAGCCCAAAACGTCCCAAATTCTAACTCTGTCGTTTTTCACCAATGTCCCAAAATCTTAAATGGCGTCTCACATCTAAACGAAGACAGATAGGAACAAGCCGATTGTTTCACTGAATTTGTCTCACTCTTAGCTTTCAAACGAGCTATCGCACGACAAAATCCGTCCACTGGAAGCCAAAATCGAAGCAAGCTGTCCAGAGGGGGGGGGGACGTCAGCCGAAAATTTTTTCTCTCCGATTTCGCTGGAAACATCCTTCCTAACCCAAAATTTCACGTAGATTCCGAATCTGGCCTCCGTTTTCTCATCCGATGCTTCGTTTGGGCGCTACACACCAAAACGTCCCAAATTCTAACTCTGTTAAAATTTTGAAGAAAAATTTTTTCTCGCCAATTGCCTTGAAACTCACCCTACCGATGCAGAATTTTACGCTGAATCCGAATCTGGCAGCCATTTCACCATCCACGACAACCTAGTCGGTCGCCCACGTCAACCTAGACGGTCGCCCACGTCAACCTAGGCGGTCGGCCACGTCAACCTAGGCGGTCGGTCACGTCAACCCATACGAGACCAACACATCCGAGTCTCACACTCTGTCGTTGCAGAGGGGGGGGGACTCAGACCCGAAGCACCACGGCGGCCGACCTCGACACTCTGCCGTTCCAGAGGGGGGGGGCGCCGGTCGAGTGTTTGTCACTTGCTTACTACTAACGTCTAATTTGTACG